>CABHPH010162090.1:0-24275 GCA_902168325.1 Peromyscus nudipes | reverse complement strand
TTTTTTTTTTTTTGTTTGTTTGTTTGTTTTTGGTTTTTCGAGACAGGGTTTCTCTGTGTAGCTTTGCGCCTTTCCTGGAACTCACTTGGTACCCCAGGCTGGCCTTGAACTCACAAAGATCTGCCTGACTCTGCCTCCCGAGTGCTGGGATTACAGGCGTGCACCACCACCGTCCGGCTGTTTTTGTTTTATATAGTTTTACTATATTAAGGTTAAAACCTTCCTTTTTAATTATACAAAAAAGGGTAAATGCTGTGGGATAATGCTCTTCTATACTGTAAAGATTTGCAACTCAAATTGGTTTAATAAAATGCTGATTGGTCATTATCCAGGCAGGAATTATAGGTGGCTGGCGGGTGGGGGAAACCAAACTAGGAGAATTCTGGGAAGAGGAAAGGTGGAGTAAAGGGGTTGCCAGCCAGATGCAGAGGAAGCAAGATGAGAATATAGGACTGAGAAAAGTTACCAAGCCATGTAGCTAAACAAAGATAAGAATTATGGGTTAATTTAGTGTAAGAGCCAGTTAGTAATAAGCTTGAGCTACCAGCCAAGCATTTAGAAGTAATATTAATCATCTGAGCCAATTCTTTGAGAAGCAGCTGCAGGGCCAGGCAGGACAAAAAGGCCTCCATCTACAAATACTTTCTTATATCACACCCATTTTTTCCTAATTTTTTGTATTTATGAAGAGATAATTAACTGAGATTTAATTTGTACCCCCCCTCCTTATATATTGCCAGTTGTAAAAAAAATATGACAACATAACACTTCCATCTCACTCTCCTTTTCTATGATTTTTTCTGCCAAATAAGAGGCTATTGCAGTGAATACCATCTGCATGCATTTTTCTAGTTTTATTTCAGCCATACATGAACAATTCTTTCCAACTCCATGCATCATAGAGGCACATAATCTCATATTATGTGAAAAAAGGGACTACCCTGATATTTCCTTTATCTTAGTTTTCTTTTCATTACTATCATAAAACACTGACTAAAGCCTAGTTGGGGGAGAAAAATGTTTATTTGGTTTACATGGTCTAAAAGCAGTTCATCATTGAGGGGAGTCAGGACTAAAACTGAAGAAGGATCACAGGTAGGAAAACCTGAGGAAACATGATATTGCTTTGCTTCATTGTTCATACTCAGCGGGCTTTCTTAGATTGCTCAGGACCACCTTCCCCAGTATGGCACCATGTACAGTGAACTAGGACTTCATACATCAATCATCAATCAATTTCATGCTCCATAGATGTGCTCACAGGCCATTCTGATGGAGACAATTTCTCAATGGATGTTCACTCTTCTCATCCATCTCTAGTTTTTGTCAAATTGACAAAGCTAATTAATACACATGGCAATGATGTTGTAATCTCAGATGGCTTAACACCAAGTTCCATGATGAGGGCAAAACAAGCAAAACAATTGCTCCTTCCCAACTTATCTTTGGTTCTGTCGGTCTATGTCCAGTGCCAGTTTTGTTGTGTAACATTTCAAATTGACATAATTAATGTTTAAGTACTAGGAATATATCACTAACATAAGAATAAAGAAATGATTTTTACCTCAATTCAGCAAGGAAAATTAGTGAGAATAGCCCTGATTATATACAAAATCATGGACAAAGAGTTGCTTAAGGAGCATTGATGATTCAAAGCCTTCTGTAGAATTGAAAAGTCATCAGATCAGGTATGATGACTATAGAAAATACTATGACTGAAGCTCCCTAAACAACTTGCAGATAACTCTGTGAAATACTCTCTTCTTACACAACAAATGTTAATGGTGTTCTAAACCACAAGGAGTTGAGGATTATGTATTGTTATGCATGTCAATTATAATATAGTTTGTTTTTTAGAGATACTTACTAAATGCATACTGCATCTTGAGCTATAATTTTAAAAAGGCATAGGACAAAATAGTGTAGAAGGAAGAAAAAAGACAATAATAAAAATAAAATTAGAACTTCAAATGAATTTCTGACTTTTCTTCCTAAAAAATTTGTAAGCTGTGTACACAGAAAATAAATACATTATGAATGAGTCATTTGTATTAATAACAAAGTTCATAAATTTGTCCATAATGTCACTATAACTATAGAATATATGCTTAAACTTTTAATAATATCATTATGCTAAAAGTTGAATCTGAGTCATGTAACTGTAGTAGTTTGAATGAAAAATGTCCCACATAGGTCCATGTATTTGATGAGGTTGGTCCCCTGTTGGTGGAGCTGTTTTATGAGGTTATGGAAACTTTATGAGGTATAGGCTTGCTAGTGAAACCTGCTAGTTTTATTCCCCCCCTGCCGTGTGTGTGTGTGTGTGTGTGTGTGTGTGTGTGTGTGTGTGTTTGTGTGTGTGTGTGTGTGTGTGTGTATGAGACATGATCTCCCAGTATCCTGTTTCTACCACTATGCCTTCTCCAATTTTGGTACACCTGGTCCTCCAGATCCATAAGACAAAACAAACAAACAAACAAACAAACAAACAAACAAAACTTCTTCCTTTCTTCTTTAAGCTGTTTTGGTTTGGATATTTTATCACAACAACAATGTAAGTAACGCAGCAACTGTTTTCAAGTCACATTATTTGGTAGAAGAGAAAAGGATGGTTCCTCAGCAATGAATTGGCATGTATGTGTTTCAGTGAAATACATGATCACATTTTCACACATTAAGATTGGCGAAACACCTTCACCATCACCTTCAGTAAGGTATATAACTGCATTTAAGTTCCAATATTGGTGAGGGATTAAAAAAAATCCCACTTCATTAGACTATTTCCTGTCTGTATGTATTGATATTTTCTTAACTGTTACATGAGAAATTAAAGGTAAAATATCCTAGTGTGAATAATATTTCATATATGTATTAAAGTTTACAACTATTAAGAAATATTCATGAAACCAATATACTTAGAGTACCCAAATCAGAAAGAGATGAAGTATCATTTTACATGATTTTGTGTAACACTCGATTGTTTGATACAGTAAAGCATGATTCCTCTTAGTTTTATTTTTTTAATTTTATAATTTAATTTAATTTTACATATCAGCTACAGATTTCCTTGTTCTCCCCCCTCCCCCCCACCTGCCTTCCCCCCAGCCCATCCCCCGTTTCCCATCTCCTCCATGGCAAAGACTCCCCTGGGTATTGAGTTCAACCTGGTAGATTCAGTCTAGGCAGGTCCAGTCCCCTCCTCCCTTCACCCAGGCTGAGCAAAGTGTCCCTGCATAGGCCCCAGGTTCCAAACAGCCAGCTCATGCACTAAAGACAGGTCCCAGTCCCACTGCCTGGGGGCCTCCAAAACAGTTCAAGATAATTAACTGTCTCACTTATCCAGAGGGCCTGATACAGTTGGGGGCTCCTCAGCTATTGGTTCATAGTTCATGTGTTTCCACTAGTTTGGCTATTTGTCCCTGTGCTTTTTCCCATGATGGTCTCAACAATTCTCGCTCATACAATCCCTCTTCTTTCTTGCCGATTGGATTCCTGGAGCTCTACCTGGGGCCTGGCCGTGGATCTCTGCATCTGCTTCCATCAGTCATTGGGGTGTTTGACCATCTGATCACCAGAGTAGGTCAGTTCGGGCTATCTCTCTGACCATTGCCAGTAGTCTATTGTGGAGATATCTTTGTGGATTTCTGGGGACCTCTCTAGCACTTTGTTTCTTCCTATTCCTATGGGGTTCTTCATTTATCATGGTCTCTTTTTCCTTGTTCTCGATCCAGCTGGGATCTCCCACTCCCCTAAGCTCTCTTTCCCTTGACCCTTGTCCTTCATTACCCCCACTCACATCAAGTTTGCTCATGTAGATCTCATCCATACTAGATGTAAAACAAAGGATGACTAGACTGCTACTTACAACTTCAGGGAGGCTACCTAGAAAAGAGGACCCTAAGAAAGAAACAGGGATCACCCAATGACAGAGAAATGGATGAGAAATTTTCTAGGAGAAATGCACATGTAAAACAAGCATGACATTATTGTATTATGGAAATAAAATCTTAGTATTCAGAGAAACATTGTCAGGTGGCTTTTCAGAACTGTGAAATTTCACTTTCCTCTTCATGTGATGTAATTGTTGGGCGCAACACTGATAGAAATAAGCACTGTCACTTTCCTGATGCCTTGGACATTGCCTGGTTGGAGTCTGACTTTGTATCAGGGAATCCATCCTTACACTGGAGAAACAGGGACACTTCATTCTTGACTCCTTGTCTACGCATTTTATTATGACAATGATCATTAATGGTCTCCATAGACTGGCAAGCTCTTTCCTTGGTACTGCCTTCAATTTCATATCTTCATCAATATTCATATCTAATCTCAAAAGTAACAAAATATTAATAAAAGGCAAAATCTGGTGCATCTCAGTTCAACTTTGGAAAAAGTTATCAAGACATGATCTACCAAACACAAAGGCACACCTGCTGTTCTCACACCTTTGAGATTAGCAATCAGCAAGTACGCAGCTGGTGTTCACTCTGACACCAGAACACAGAAGTAGTATTTGAACATGTTTGAAAATATTACCCCATTACCTGCTTGCAAGCAGGGTCCTCTGAGAAACATCAGAGAATGATTTGATTCTTATTCTAGTTTAAGTGACGAGATTTTTTTTAAATGTTACACAATACAGTCTTCTCCTTGTGTTATTCTTCATAAAAATCTCAGGAAATATAGGCACATGTAGAACATTCCTATTGCACATAGTATTGATAAATTTCATATAAAAATGAAGATATTACTTTTTCCTTAATCTACCTTTTTAGGTACACACACACACACACACACACACACACAAACACACGCACAGACATATGTACAGTATGTGTTTTATTGGTTTTTATTTTTAAGATATTCTTTCTCAATTATTTTCAAATTATTTTTTCCTCATCTCATTATAATGAAAAACTGTCTACATTTTATTATAACCATGATTACACTCCTGGACTTCACTGATAAAAGTATGACTTCTTATCCTTTTACTTTCAATTTTCCATGAACTCTAAATTCAAGTGCATGTGTTATAAGCAGAATATAGCTTGACCATTTTTAAAACTTTAATCCACATTGCCAGTATAATTGTTCAGACTGAAGTATTCAGATAACTTGCATTCAAATTATTTACTTATAAAATACTATGTGGAACATCTTCTTTATTTTTGTTACTCTTTGTGTTTCTTTTGAAACTCATTCCTATTATACTTTTCTTGTCTTTGTTAAAAAAAATTCAGTATTGTTATAATAACATATTATGGATTTCAGATTTATAGAAACCACTTTATAAAGGTTTATGATGGTGGCTCTGGATGACATAAGTTTTATATATTTATTTTATAAAGTTGAATCATTGATTCAAAATGACTTTAATTTGATTGCTGAGGCATTTCAGTGATGGCTACTTTAAAATCCAAGTATATTGTCTCAGAACAGTGCATACATTAAAATTGTGTGTGAACATTCCCTATGGTGGGATACCTTGCTCAGCCTTTACACGGGGTGGGGGTGTGGGGGAGTGGGTTGTTGGTCCTGTCTCTACTTAGTATGCCAGACTTTGTTGACTCCCCAAGGGAGGCCTTACCCTCTCTGAGGAGTAGATAGGGGGTGAGATGAGGGGAGGTAGGGAGGCAGGCCTCTTTAGGGTCCCTCTCCTCCATTACTAGGAGTCCTCACTAGGGTCGACCTAATAGGTTCCAGGAAGGCTCCACTGCACTAGTTTTCCACATTGCCCTCAAATGCCTTCCAGTTCCAGTCCTCTCTCTCCATATTCTCTCGCTTGTCCTTCCTTCCCCAACTGATCTCTCTGGTCTTCATTTCCACCTGCCTTCATTCTACCCGCAAAATTTACTTTATTGTCCCTTCCCAGGGAGGTCTATGTGTCCCTCAAAATGCTGGCAAGGAGGAACTTGAATCTGAGAAGGGTAGTTTAGATCACCAACACACACACACAAAAAGGTCCATTTGGTGCTGTGTGCCTATTAATTCCTATACTGGGGAAGCAGAGGCAAATAGATCTTGGGACTTTGCTTCCCATAGAGCCTTATCCAATCTATTATTTTCAGGTTCAGTGAATGAGCTTGTATCAAAAAATAAGGTGGAAACTTCTCTGCTATTGGCCAAGTGAAGCACTGTTCATGGAATTCAGCTTAAACATACATTTTTTTGCATATAAATATGCATGCATATACATATATATCCACACACACATATATGTATCCACACACACACATATATATACATTACAAATCTAAAATCACGACCTTATTTGTTGAATATGTATTCACATATGAAAGTGAATAACATAACATATATCTATAATTAACACAATCAGGCACCATAAATAAATCCAGAGTGCAACAAAATCTAACAAACAGAGAAACTCTCTTCTGATAATTATGAAAACTGTGTACCACTCCAGACGTAGCATCTGGAAATAAATGAGATAGGAAATACCTGATATTTTTCAGAAGTAGTCTATAGATTGTAAATAAGGATTTTGAGTTCTCTGTGACCAGAGGCATATTTTAATGTCATCATTCTTGTGTACAACCTAACCAATGTTATTATGTGAAAGAAATAAGCATAATGTTATTACTGATATCTAATGATACAATATTAGTTATTTGTATGAGGTATATTAAAATATTGCCATCAAAATTAATTTATTGATATCTCTCAAAATGAATTGCTGTATTCCCCAAAGAATTTTTTAAACAATGTGTTTGATCTATCTTATATGAAAAAATTATTAGACAATCAAATCTTCAGTTTTGAGTTTGTGCAAAATTTTAGATTATAATTATGTAACATAAAGAGAATTTATGTTAGTGTTATGAGAATGTTGCAAGATTTAATTCCTTAGAAACACTAAATAATTGTATGTCATTTGAGAATTTCTTTTTTAATTTTCAAATTTTTAGAATATTTTTCTTGATTATTTGGGAAATTCACATAAGTCACCTCAATCACTCCTACTTCCTAGCCCTCCCAAGTCTTCCCCCAAATCTTATGGCCTCCTCCAAAGATAAAGAAAAAATGTGAGTTTGTGTTGTTCATATAATCAGTGAAGCATGGTCAAACTCCTGGCGGATAGCCCCTTAAAGAAAAGTGAGTCCCTCCCTACCCCCACCCTTGTGTAGCCATCTGTTGTGGAGAGCTCACTTCAGCATCCCCACCACTAATTCTAAGACTTCTCTTTGATGAGTTGTCACTGTTTTCAAAGTGTGGGGTGGGGATGTGGGTTGTTACAGAAGCTATCTCTCTCTCTCTCTCTGTGTCTCTCAACTGTGAGTCTGCAGTCATTAATACTACTGCAGAGGAAGCTTCCTTGTCCTTTACAGTCAGCAGGAGTCCACATTATGGACTTCCACATGGTCAGCATAGACCAAGGACATCAACCTGGTCTCCTGCATCTGCAAGTTCCATGGAACTTAGCACCATGGTGTATTGAGTGGCACCACAGGACTTGGACACAAACACAGTCCATGGTGGTAGCCCTGTTCTAAGACCCCAAGATGGCTTCAGGTGACCAGTATAGACCTCATACAGCCCTCTGTGGCAACACTAGTAATGAACACCAACCCTGCCCCTGACAGCAAGAGGACCATGGACTTCAACATGCCCACTTCCCTGGTAGTCCAACTTATAGATATCAACAAGGCTTCCAGTGACAGAACAGATCATGAATATCCCCATGTCCCTCAGTAGTAACATGGGCCAGGGACATCCACAAAGCCCCTCTTTGTAGCAGGACTACAGACCCATAGAGGGCCCTTGTTGGCAGCATGAACAGACATCACTATGGCCTCAAATGGCAACACAGGCCACTCACACTCACATTTACATGGCCCCCAGCAGTATCAAGGCCCACAGACATCAACATGGCCTCCAGTGTCAGCACCTTCCATGAACCTCAGCATGGTCTTAGATGGCAGTACAGACCACCAGATCATGGACATAACACAACCTTCTGCTGTAGCACAGGCCTCAGACATAAACAGACCAGCAGGCACCACAGGACTTGGACACAAACACAGTCCATGGTGGTAGCCCTGCTCTAAGACCCCAAGATGGCTTCAGGTGACCAGCATAGACCTCAGAGAGCCCTCTGTGGCAACACAGGCTATGAACACCAACCCTGCCCCTGACAGCAAGAGGACCATGGACTTCAACATGGTCCTCTGTGGTAGCATGGACCACAGGCATCAACATGCCCACAGACCCAGACATGGTCTCCAGCAGGAGCATAGACCATGAACGTCAACATAGTCTCAATTGGAAGCACAGATAATGGACATCACCATGGCTCTGGTGGCAGCTCAGGCCTTGGACATTGACATGGTTCTGACTATCTCCACTGCATATGCATCATTCCTTTCATTCATCTTTCCTACCTCTCCACTGCAAATAATTTATCATAGTGGCATTAGAGACTGCAGTGTGTCACTCAGTATAGTTTTTGCTCAAACAGCTTTCCATGCAAATAGTCATTGCCACAAGCCATTGGTCTGGTTCAAGTTTACTGGTTTCTGAAGCACTATAAATACTGGACCATCAATGAGACTCATCTCAGATATCCTGCTGTTGACGGGAGTCAGAGTAACCTTGCTGACAGATAGGGCATCCTGGGGCAGGATCAAAGCAAGCTCTAGACCACCACACTCCTCCTCACACTCCTCCCATGCCCTTGACACTGGCCACCATGGCCCACTTGATACCAGGCATAACCATTGTACTTGTAGCTTAAGGCAGTGCCCCAGACTTGGACTCTCTTCCTCAAAGCATAGAGAGCAATAGTGGCTACTTTAAGCTGTCAGCAGGCCCATAAGCACAGGGCCAGTTCTACTCAGTAAAATCATGTTCCTCGTCCACAGTGGCTGTACTCCCAAATCACTTTCCAGCTGTGCTTCTATATTACTGTCATACCCTCCTTCACCACTTCTGCTGTTTCGTGTTTTGCTCACCCACTGCTGGAGAGTCTCCATCTTTCTTTCCAATTTCATGAGTCTACTTTTTAAAAAGCATCTTCCCACAGGACCTGCCTTTTTTCAGTTGCTTCAGAGAGACTGTGGGCTCTGCAAGGCCTCCCTGGGTCCCCCAGGCTCCCCAGAGCTGCTCCATGGCATGTGTCAGTTGCTGCCATCACCATCTATCACGGCCATGCTTCAGGTCTTCAGTGGCAATGACACACTCCCTGATCTGGTTCTGTAGCACTGGCTCCTCCTTGAGGTCCAGCAGCTCATAGATAGAGTAGATGTTGAATTTGACCTACTCAAAGCAATAAATCTGGTTGTGGATGGCAGCTGAGTTGGTCTTCAGGCAGTTGCCCCTTGAGGCTGGCTCCTCTGGGCCAATAATTTGTTTATAAATAGAAGTTAAGTAATGAAATGCTCCTTTTAATACATTTTATTGATTAATTAACCTGCTGTAATACTGAGGTTATATTAATGGATTTTAGGTATAATTTTCCTTGATGCTATTCTTATTGCATATTTAAATTAATATCTATGTGTTGCTCTTAATATCGTGGACATAATTATTTGCTGTTTGCTTTTTTATCAATCTAGCCTGGGCCTATGGGGTACTAAGGATTTCCAGAAAGATCAGTTCGTATAATAGTCAAGAAACTTCAGTAAGTTATTTTTTTTTTTCAATTCCTTATGGCTCTTGAGTGGAGCATTATCCCCTTCAAGTTATTGGTCAGAGAAGTCCAAGAGACTCCAAAAACAATACAGGCTATTTTTGATACTCTTTGTTGCCTCAAAAAATGGAATGTAAGACCTTGTTGGGGCATTAACAGTATTAGAAGTTGCTACACAAGTTCATGGGGAGAAATACAATAGAAGTCCGACCCAACTGCAAAGCCTATGAACCACAATAATGACCAGCAGAGCAAGACCTGCCTAAGGGAGCAGCAGTGATACTTCTGTCTTGGGCGGACCAACAGTCATCTATTGGACTTAATGCCCATTCGATGGGAATAAATACATCCTGGGTACTGAAATCATAGTCAATTTCCTGTGGCTGATGTAATCATGGACCCTAGAAGAAGAGAACCTATTACTGCCACTTTCCTAATCTAGAACACTTTCTAAGTCCATTCTAGACACCTATCATTATATTTATGGAGAAGTGAAGCTCTTTTTCCTCATCACAGTTTCTTTCTTCTTTATTTTATTTTTTGCAGCAGATGGAGATCATCACAGAAATTCATAACTGGTCAAAATACAGAGAACAGCTGCCTGTGGCATGTCTATGCCCAGTTGATACATCTACAACAGAATCCTTACACTTAAGGACCAGAGAATATCAAGGGAAAGAAGGCAGCAAGATTTTAAGAACCAATGAACTAGGACATTCACTATGAAATAGTGTCTTCTATATATGTCAGGGATTTGCACCCATGAAATTTTAACAATATAGTTACCTGCACACTGACAACTGCAGTCTACATCTCAACGTGGAAGCGGGGAATCTTGAAAGATGAAACATTACAGGCTAATAGCTGCTGAGAGATAATATGGTTTCTCCAGAGATGAAGCCAGTGATCAGTTATCCAATCTACAGTGGTAAGCGTATGTATAACACTAAATGGACTCTGTGTGTGTGTGTGTGTGTGTGTGTGTGTGTGTGTGTATGCACATGTGTGCATTCATAATAATTTTAAAATGTCATGTACTTAAGAATGAAGTGGGAAGGACATGAGAACAGTTAGAGTGGAAATAAAGTAAATAGAAGAGTATGAAATCCAAAAAATAAAAAAAGGAAAAATGAAACTCTAGTGCAACAATGCCATTGAATGTTAAGTTTCTGTGGAGTTCCTTAATATGGCTCATATAGATTTACCTTTCATAAATAGTCATGTCTCTAGAAAAGAGATTATCGTAAGTCATAAAACTAGCTTAAACATATATAGCATGGAATTATAAATATAAAGCCAACTCCAAATCCCCAAGTTCTGAAAAAATTTATTGCCTTGTATATGTATGGTGGCTCTGTGGCATTAGCTACAGGCAAAGAAATCACATGAAAAAGTAGCAGATATCTTCAACAACAATAGTTACTCCTTTATAAACCTGCCATCATTTATATTATATCCCCTCTAAAAATGCCTTCCCTAGTTGGAATGAAATTCCTTTCAGACACTCAGAAAAAAAACCAAAAAAAACAAAACAAAACAAAACAAAAAGAAACTCAAAAATGAGACTTCATTTGCCTGAAGTTAAGATTGATTTGGATTTCATGAGAATATCCTATATTAGCCTCAAACATAAAGAACAATCTCTTTTCAAATGTGTTCATGACTTCAATTCCTTTTATCAAAGTAAGTATTTTAAAGGTATATTTCATCCTTAGATAGCAAATATATATGATTACATTGACTTTCTGACATTTATATTTTAAAGAATAATACAAAAACATCTCAAGTGCAAAAATTTGAAACTTCTATTTTGGATAGGGAAAAGCCTTCAAGAGGGTAGGTATCATTTTGAGTCTAAAAAAGCAATTTGTTGCCTCAGGCTAAAACAAGTAGTGAAAAGTTCTAAGAATGGAGTCTCAAAACAAGTGATTTTCACAGATTTCAATTTTTTTTTTTTTTTTTGGTTTTTTTGAGACAGAGTTTCTCTGTGTAGCTTTGCACCTTTCCTGGAACTCGCTTGGTAGCCCAGGCTGGCCTCGAACTCACAGAGATCTGCCTGCCTCTGCCTCCCGAGTGCTGGGATTAAAGGCGTGCGCCACCACCGCCCGGCCGATTTCAATTATTTTTTTAATAGCCAGCCAGATTTATTTTCACCTGAGTAGGAATAAAGAACAATTTCAAGGTAGAGAATCATGTCAAAGCACCTGATTCATGTGTTATGTCTGCCATGTCTTTCTCCATTAAAAGTGTCATACAAGAATTCCATCCCAGGATTGCAGGTTTCACGTGTATAGGCACAAAGATATGTGAGACATTGACTCTCAAGTGTGGGTATATAATAAAAATAGTCTAATGGGGATGTTTGCAAATAGTTAATTTCAATTTCCACTCTGAGTTTTCAGTCACTCAGTGGAGAAGAGTAGCACTGTAAACGAGGTATGGGCAGTTCACATAGCCTACAAGCTGAAAAAAAATGTGAGAGGATAACAGTTTATGGGAAGCAAATGTTCTTTCACTGGCTTGAGTGCATACATTTGATTTGTCATTGGCATGGCTTCACTAACAGTAACACTTTCTTTGGTGCATATTCATTGTACGTAGTGTCAGGATTCATAAGAACCTTTTCGTATAAGCATATAACGTAAACATATAATGTACCTTGACCATATTAATCACATATTCTGTAACCTTCTTCTTTCTTTTACCCTCACCCCTTTGTCCTATTTTGACCTGCAACAAACAGTCTTGTTTATTTGTTTTTGCTTCCATGTTCATGCCGTACACACACACAATTTTGTGGTTTAATACAAATCTATAATTAACAAATGAACAATATTTGTCTTTCTGAGACTGACATAATCTGCTTCATAATCTCCAGTTGTATCCATTTTTCCATTAATAACATGATTTCATATTTTACAATTGAATAAAATTCTAATGAGCTTATTTTTTTCCTGTGTATAGGTGTTTATAGATGTGTTCATATACATATTGTGTGGCATGTCCTCATGCACATGTATGTATGGTAGCCAGAGGTCATTCTCTGAAATCATTTATCAGCTGTCATCCATCTTGTTTTCTGAGACAGTGAGCTCATAAATCAGGTTGTCCAAGGAGCCAGACTTGTTTCCCCCTTTCCAACATTGGGATTATAAGTATGCATCTCTCTGCTGCTGTGGGATGTTCTGTATGGCAAATGTGTTGCTAATAAAACACTGATTGGCCAGTGGCTAGGCAGGAAGTATAGACGGGACTAACAGAGAAAAGAAAGAACAAGAAGGCAGAAGGAGTCACTGCCTACCAGCTGCCGCCAGGACAAGCAGCATGTGAAGATGCCAGTAAGCCACGAGCCACGTGGCAAGGTATAGATTTATAGAAATGGATTAATTTAAGATATAAGAACAGTTAGCAAGAAGCCTGCCATGGCCATACGGTTTGTAAGCAATATAAGTCTCTGTGTTTACTTGGTTGGGTCTGAGCGGCTGTGGGACTGGCAGGTGAGAGAGATTTATCCTGACCGTGGGCCAGGCAGGAAAACTCTAGCATCACTCTACTTAGCATTTTTTTGTTGTTGTTGTTGGTTCTACAAATGCAACTCATCTTTCTTTATTTCATCACCTGAGGTATCTCTGGGATCCCCACATCTTGTTTCTATTTTTAATAACATTTTAAAATGATAGGTAGACAATTTTCACATATGTATACAATATGTTTTGCTTATATCCACCCACCCCACAACCTCTCTGCAGGTCCTGCCAGGAACCACCAACACATCTGCTTCACAACTTTGTTTCTTCTTTTTGTTTTAGTCAATGCATCACTAAGTTTTATTAGTGCTGCCTATAAATATACAGGTGTCTAGCTGTTCACTGTTTTGTGGGATATATATCAACCTCAATACCCAAAAGAAATGTTCCTTTTTTCTCCAGTAGCCATCATCTGTGCATAGTTCCTCACCTAGTGGTGGGAACAATGAAGTCTTAACATTGTTCATGCTAGAATTTTGACTGGCATGATCTTGTGTATGTCTAGTGTAGATAAACACAGATGCAGTAAGTTCATGTGTGTGAAAGTCATATCATGCATTTCAAATCTCCCCTCCCTCTCCTCTGGCCTTGGGATTCATTCATCCCCCTAGTCTATGGCGTTGTGTGAGGTATTTGGTGGCTTGGGGAATGGTATAGAACATTCATCTATAGTTGAGCACTCTGACTATATTATCCCTCAAGTTCCCAATGAACCATTGCATTAACCATTAATTATATTCAAAAGAGGTCTCACTGCCTAAGTTTGAGAGTAGCACAAATCTATGAGTAGAGACAAAAATGTTTGGAAAGGAGAATGACAGCATGACTATTTAACAAAGCTTTCTATGTCCATTCCTCTGTTGATGAATGCCTAAGTAGCTTCTGTAACATAGCTAACAGTAAGTAGTACTACAAATACAAGTACAAGTACTACATTATAGAGATATTTCGTCATCAATTCAAGTAATAAAATCCTACAAAAAATTATTAATTAAATAGTAAATATGTGTCTATGTATGTGAATAGTAATTTCTAGATGGTTAGCAGACTTTGGTTAGTCAAATAAAGTTTATTTTTATATAATGAAGTTTGTGATAAAGAAGGAAAATAATCATGAGTATATAAAATGTGAATAAATTTGGTAGCCAGAAAGGCCTAACTGCAAAACCCCTTTTCTGTGTGACCTGAATAACTAAGAAATAATTCAGCTTTGAAAGGAGGTGGACAGATCATTCTAGGAAGGATGAAGCAGCAAGAATAGAAAGGCTCAAGGCATCTACAATGAAAGCTACAATTGTAACTCTTTGAGTTAAATTCTCTTTTATACCTGGCTACTGTTGTTTCTTCCTCAAATAGGCATGTACACCTGGAGCAGTACTTAGTATGTTTACAGCAGAAAAACAGTCTCATGCTAATTGTTAAGTATTGTATAGTCTTGGTGTAGATGAATAGAGCTTTCTTTAATTGGGTTACTAGATGAATAGAGCTTTCTTTAATTGGGTGACTGTGAAGTTGTTTATGTCAGTGACACTAACCCCTATCAAATGTCTCTGGATTTAGCCAGTGTTCATTTATTTGTATGATAATGTTATCTGAAACAAGTTATAGGTAAAGATAAAGGAAGTCAATTCTTTGAGTATGGAGAAGTAGAGCAGTTACAGAAGACAAATAACACTGGGAAATTTTTGGTTCCTAAATTAAAGTTGGTTAACTCTGAGACTGAGAGAAAAAAAAATCTTATTAATTGTAACAAGTGAAAGACAGGTCCTAAGTATTTTCTTACTTAATTTGTTTGAAAAATCTGAAGTTAAATAATACTTTTTTCCCAGAACAAAGAACTGAGATGGCTACTGCTGCTGAGATCAGAAGAGAATTGGGAGGAAGTATCTTTCCCCACCCCAACACATCGAAAGAAACAAGCAGAAATGCTACCTTAAAATCACAGGAGTAAAGATATAGTAAGATACTGATAAAAATAACTCAAGTAGATATAACATTATGTGAAATTCAATGAAGATCTGGATCTTCAAAAAATTAAAAAATATACAGAAATTCTTGGCTAGACTATGAAAAAGAGAGTCGACTCATATTAGTAAAATCAGAAATGAAATGAACACAGTAAAACTGACACTATGCACATAGCAGGCCTTATGAGAAGTTATTATAAACAATTATGATAACCTTGAAGAAATGTGCAAATTACTTGACAAAACTATACACAAAAGTTTTCCATAAGACAAGAAGTAACCTTACATCAAAACCACATGAGGAAGCAGGAACTGAAAGGAAAACCACAGGAGCACTTCTTTATTGATCATGGATCCAAATAATATCCTCAACAAAACTCTAAGGAAAAAATTCAACTATATACTGATAAAAACCTATTCAATAGGAGGGAAGGCATTAACCTTAGTGATGCAACAATATTTAATGTGCAGAAATTGATAAACATGATGCTTCAACTGAATAAAGGTAAAGAAACAGAAAGCCATTTCTATAGGTGTGTAAAAGGCATTTGATTAATTTCATTTTTTTAATCAAATATGGGGTGGAGTTGGAATATAAGGTCCACACATCAGTGTACTGAAGGTCATTTATCAGATAAAAGCTAACATTATACCAAAGTGGAAATTCTGAAAACTTTCTGCTGAGAACACGAATAACACAAGTAGCTCCATTCTTGCTTTTATTCACATAGTGTTCCATTCCTGCATAGAGAAGATTTAAACAGAAAGAACACATTGCAATATAATGTTGGGAGATGACAGATTTTATATATAGAAAATTCCAAAAGTGCCACAAAAATCTATTAGATCTAATAAATACTTCTCACAAATTTATCTATTTCAGCCATTGATATAAGAACAAATGTCCTGTCTGTTTTTATCAGTGTAATTTATGATATGTCCTCTCTCTAAGGATGATACATTAAGTGGATTTTAGCAGCAGAGAATTGAAATAGCTGCTTTGTGTACTACACATATTGATCTGGTATTTTAGTATCTTCAGTCACAGTGACCCTCACTTTGTAATAAAATAGAGTAATTTTCTGTCTTCCAGAATATACAACCAACCTATAAAATCTGTATCATGTTATAAACCAATACCATACTTTTCCAAAATAAGTGTCATAATTACAATAGTAATAAAATTACGTATAAATAAATATAAACAAATGGATGAAATATAATTGTACCATGAAGATAATAAAACACTGATGGAAGAAATGAAGAGTAAATAAAATAGAATAGCATCACGTTTTCTCAGACTACATCCCTAATGTTAAACATACAACCTGCTCAATGCAATCTGCAGATTTATTGCAATCACTGCAAAAAAAATATAATGACATTTTCACAGAACCAGAAAAAAAAAACTGTCTTTTAAATGGAATCATGAATCCTTAGGAACCAAAACAATCTTGCATCAAATGACAGGTTAGAAGTCACTATACTGCAAATTTCAAAATTTGTGAGAAATTTGCAGTCATTAAAACTGTTTGGCATTGGGCTCCTGATTTGTCCCAATTTGTTAGACACATGCCTAGCATTTATCAAACCCTGTATTTAATTCCCAGTACACATAACGAAGGGTATTAAGGGTGTATGGCTTTAATGATAGCATTTAGGAAGTGGATACCAAAGGATGAGAAGTTCAAAGGTATCCTTGACTAGTCAGCATGTGTGTAATTTTTTTTTTGGTGAATGCTGTTGTTGTTGTTTTCTTGCATCTAGTAAGAAGGCAGCTTAAAGGAGGAAAGACTTCTTTTAGCTCACAGTTCGAGAATTCAGTCCATCAAGGCAGGAAAATCACTGAAGCATGTGTTGTCAGGAGATGATAGATGTGAAACTCATCCTAAATTGATTTTCTTTTTTTAATGACCTTCATAACCCAATTCAAGGAAATAGTCCATTAGGTTATATCTCTCATCTTGCATAACAGCCAAGATCATTTTCCACAGCAGTAATTTAGATTTTGCCATCTAGGTGATTACAGATACTGTTAGGTTAACTGTCAAGACTAGTCATTGCAGCAAGTTCTAGGTCAGTATCAGCTAAATTAGATACTGTCTAAAAGGCAGTATTTCATTAATAACTAAAGAAAGCCATGGTCAAAGTAACAGAAGAAAGGCTATAAGCAAATCATGTATTTTAGGGAATTTTTTTATTTATTTTTCCTTTTACAATCCTGAGAACATACACCAGAGTCTTTTTAATGGTTCTGGCAAGATTTATTATCCACACATACAAGATTTAACTCTTAACTTTAAAAAAAAAATTATAATTAATTTAATTTTACACATCAGCCACGGATTCCCCTGTCCTCCCTTCTCCCATCCCCAAGCCTTCCTCCTCAATCACCCTCCCCATTCACACCTCCTCTAATGCAAGGTCTTCCCTGGGGAGTCAGCCCAGCCTGGTAGATTCAGTTGAGGTAGGTCTAGTCCCCTCCTCCCTGCACCAAGGCTGAGCAAAGTGTCTCAGCATAGGCCCTAGGTTCCAAAAAGCCAGCTCATGCACCAAAGACAGGTTCTGGTTCCACTGCCTAGGGACCTCCTCAACAGTTTAAGCTAACCAACTCTCTCACTTATCCAGAGGGCCTGGTCCAGTTCCATAGAGGCTCCTCAGCTATTGGTTCACAGGTCATGTGTTTCTGATAGTTTGGCTATTTGTCCCTGTGCTTTTTTCAATCATGGTCTCAATATCTCTTGCTCATATAATCCCACCTCTCTCTAGTCGATTGGACTCCTAGAGCTCCACCTGGGGCTTGGCCATGGATCTCTTCATCTGCTTCCATCAGTCACTGGATGAGAGTTCTATCATGATAGTTAGGGTGTTCGGCCATCCGATCACCAGAGTAGGTCAGCTCAGGCACTCTCTCGACCATTGCCAGTAGTCTATAGTGGAGGTATCTTTGCAGATTTCTGGGGACCTCTCTAGCACTCTTCTTCCTCCTATCATGAGGTTTGCAGGCAAACGGATAGAACTAGAAAATATCATCCTGAATGAGGTAACTCAGACTCAGAAAAACAAGCATGGTATGTCCTCACTCATAAGTGGATACTAGATGTAAAGCAAAGGATAACCAGACTGCAACTCACAACTCCAGGGAGGCTACCTAGTAAAGAGGACCCTAAGAAAGATACAGGGATTGCCTAGCGACAGAGAAATGGATGAGATCTACATGAGCAAATTAGGGGTGGGGTGGTAATGGAGGGCAAGGGTTGGGGGAAAGAGAGCTTAGGGGGTCGGGAGGTCCCAGCGGGATCAGGAACAGAGTGGGAGAACAAGGAAAGAGATACCATGATAAATGAAGACTCCATGGGAATAGGAAGAACTCTTAACTTTTTATGAGTAACAAAAGCAAAATTCCATATAGATTAAAAAGTTAAATCATAGAAATGAAACTACCAGAAGGAAAATAGAAGAAAAATTTCAATGGTATGATCAATAATATCTAAATCTCCAAATGTTTAGGGAACAGATACAATGTCACACAAATTAGATTACGTGAAATTAAAAAGTTTCTTTACAGCAAAGAAGAAGATCTACACATGCAGATACAACCTAGGAAACATGAAATTAGACCCAGAGGCTATACGACAACAGATACCTCAGTATTCTGAATAACTTCTATAACTAAACACCAAAAAAAAATTCCAACTAAAAACAAGCAGTAGCTCATCAAAACAGACATTGTTCAAAAGCAAAAATGACCAACACATATGTGGAAAGATGACCAAGAGTCTTAGTCTTCAAGAAAATACAACCAAATAAAAACCAATGAGACATCATGCCATGCTAACAGGATGGCCATTATAAAAGATTAAAAATATTCAGTACTAGATAGAATGTGAACAGGGAAGCATTACACACAGAGAATGGTAATGTGCATTCATGTTGCTGGCGTGAGAAATGGTCTGTTTTGTTTGTTTGTTTGTTTTTTATTTATTTTTATTTTTATATTTTTAAACTAATAACAGAACTGCCATACAATCAAGTGATATTAAACTAGGAATATAACCAAATCAGTTTGTACTCCTGTGTGATGCTACAACATGACATTAGTAAATAAAATATTACACACATTCCATAACAAATAAATGCATGAACTAAATGGTGTTACAATTCACAAAATGGTACTATTCAGCCACTTGAAAGAACAGAGTCTTGTCATTTTTCAACAACATGAATTTAACATGATAAATGGAATAAGATAAACAAAGGACAAACATTTGAACAGAGGTTCAAAACAGCTTGAATGTACAAATGTTGATTTTATAGAATTTAAAGTGAACTGATGGTGACCAGTAGTGGGTGGACAAAGCATGGGAACGTTTGACAATGTGCGCTCTTACAGTGAGGTTCATGGCATGCTATACTTTATGCTATAAACCCAATATAATCTCAAATAATCTTATTTGTGTATTACTAAACAACGTACACAATAATCATCAAAAACAATCTCTCTCTACCCTGGGGACTAAAATAGCCATTAGAACTTTTGCTCATAGATGGAAACAAATTTCCAGAGAAAATTGGGAATATAGATGTCAGGGTTAAATTCCATTGTTTTCATCTTTAAAATATCCCCATTATAAAACAGAACTATTGAAACAGTTATGATTGAGTCATCATTGTACCACCTATTAAATATTACATGCAATGTATTTAAAAAGTAGTCATATTGAACCTTTCTCAAATCCTTTCTTTCTGCTTGCTTCTGAGTTATTGAGTTAATACATCACCAGGACACATTTGTTCTACTTATGTAACAGTATGATTCATCAACACAAATACGCTAGCACACTGATAATGAATTACTCAATAAAATCTGAACAGCTGGCAAGAATATGTAGAATTAGGTAATGTATAAGTTTAATGTGTCTCACTGTTTAATTTATTCAGTTCAGAATAAGAGAAGACAGCATATTTAAAACTTCAAGAGAAAGCTGAAACTCCATAAATTGCCTTTTCTATTTCATATTGGAAAAAAGTATAAATCAAATAGCATTCATTTGCAAACTTATAATACCTTTTCAACCTTATATCACTCATGAGAGTGTCTCTCTGCCAGGATTCATTTGAATATCTCTTCTATTTTAAATGTATACTTCTGTTATATTTAAATGCTTAATTATTTTCAATTTATTAAATATATTAAATAATATTATTCTTTAAAATACAAGCTAGTTACAAAAGAGAATTAAATTACCTTTATATTCCTTGTTGTTCTTATTTTTCAAAAAAAATAAAATGCATGTCAGACTTGTGACTAGCTAAGAATTCTTAAGGAATTGATTTCCACAAAGCTCTGGTAAGCTTGTGAATAACATATCTGTTCTTATTCTTTCACAAATGGACATTCCTGAGAAGATTTTTTGCATAATAATAGGAACATTCCTGTTTGCCTTTCCCACTTAGCAAATATGCAACAAAAAGTTCGGTAACCTCTTAAAGGCATCTTCACTTGCACATTACCTCTGTTTCATTCCTAAAATATGTACGTTTAAGCACAGTTCTTGAGAGTTTCATTAAAAACCCCATCCAATCTTCAGCCTGACCGCAAGGAATAGCAGAATCTAATAAGGTTCATTCTTTTATCATATTGATGGCCGTTTCTTCTCTGTCCCAGGGTTAAAATATTTTTGACCAATTTTTTTTGTTTCATCAGAAACTTTTTAAGAATAAAATGAATCTGGATCAATATTTAATACCTGATCTTTGCTACTATTATTTTCAAGATTTTCTTGTGTCTGGCTCTCACAAAACATGATTTTTTCACCTGAATCCTCACCAGGGTTGCAGTAAAAGAAATTAACTAGTGTCCCAGCTCTTACATTTACTGTCCATATATGTTCACTTATTTTCTACTTGCTACAAATGACATTTTGTCTACTTTAACTACATAGAGTCTGTGCCATTTTCATAGCATAGATTAGTGTCATACAAAGTTTTGATTCAAATCTATGATAAGAATATAAAGGATTCTTTGGAAACTGAATGTGAGATATTCAAAGTAAAGTTATCATGGTAAGACGTGAGTTTGAAAAGTGACTCACTGCAAATGTTATAAGGATACCTGTAAAACAGAATCTACTGGTAATTTACTGTTCATCCTACTGCTGAATATGCCATTTGAACTCATTTAATTGAGCTAGAGAAAAAGTTGGTAAATTGGTCTTTTAAACATCTAACTATAGCAAATGCAACTGGATAGAAGACACAAGCTGTTTTACTCTGAAATCCATCACTGTCAAGAATGCTGAAGTTAAGTTTCTAAGTAAATCGTGAATTCCAGTGATGTTGGTGTTTGGATTGCAAGAAGATCTAATTGCCCTTTGCTTAGACATTGAGATGGTCTATTTCCTTCCCAAGGAAAAAAGCTTGCAGAATGTTTGATAATTCTCTCAGGTTTTCCCCACATTATCATTTATCCCACACATGATATCTTACTACATTCTTAACAAAATCATTGCAACCTAGCTTTTTAATAAGCTAAATACATCAATTTGTTACAGTTCTGGATGTGAGGAAGCCCAAGAACATTATTACCATCATATCTGGTGTCTGGAGAGGAATAATTCATTATAGAAATCATTTTTATGATTGGGAGGACCAAAAAAATCTCTCTAATCTTAATGATAAAAAATAATATTGGTGTTCACAGGCCTTGCCATCACAAGATAGTATAACACAAATGCCACACTTATCCACATTATTATACTGAGTACTAAGTCTCAATGTATGACTTTTGAAGTGAACTAACATTCAGGTCATAGCACAGGGTCTTATTAATAATGTACTTTCATATTTAATCCTATCTCAGTCCCAGTTTTCCAAAGAGCCCAACTAATGAAAAAGTATAATCAGGAACACTCCTGAAGTGTTCTAAGTGGTTCTAAGTGGCCTTTTAGAAAACCCACTAACTCGCTGGGTGTTGGTGGCACACGCCTTTAATCCCAGCACTCGGGAGGCAGAGCCAGGCGGATCTCTGTGAGTTCGAGGCCAGCCTGGGCTACCAAGGGAGCTCCAGGAAAGGCGCAAAGCTACAGAGAAACCCTGTCTCGAAAAAAAAGAAAAGAAAAGAAAACCCACTAACACAAATAAATCTATCTATATTACTCATCATCATTATCAATAAAAGAATAGGAAGTGTTTCTTCATTATCAATAAAAGAATAGGAAGTGTTTCTTGATGCATAGGAAAGCCTTCAAAGTACTATGTTAAATTTCAGTTTTTCACATGTGATAAAATCATGATAGCAAGTGCTTACAGACATATCATAACAGACTACAAGCAAGGGTTTAACCTGCCTGCTTTACAAGTGGAGCTTCTGAGAGCCTGCTGTCTTACCATTGACAAGTGAGCCACTTAATTTAACTTTTTCAGTGATGATTTTATCCCTTTCTCTCAGCCCGTCGTCCATAGTTCTATCTAACTTTCTGTTCCTAACAGTACTGAAACTTTAAAAGTTCTAGGAACTCATTATCATTTCAATGAATATGCATCAGTTTATAAGTATGTAGACAATGGATGATTTGACCTCCTAGAATTTACACACATAAATTGCAATACCCTATTCTTATTCAGCTTAGATGTTTATAACAAGTATTTTTCTTATTTAAATGCTTGACAAAACATTTCTCAATTTTGAAGACAGTTGAATGAAATTTACTGTAAGAGCTAAAGTAAATTCCTGAAGTTCATTTTTTCCTAATAAAAAAATTAACTTGTTAGAATAAAACATGTCACACATGTGTCTCTTAGATTTCTGAATCTCATTTTGTTTATTGCTGGGTAAATTATTGCTTGCCAAACTGTACTCTATGATGTGAATGAATCAAAAAAAAATAAAAAGCACAAATGCATTCAAAGTATAAGAAAACCTGAAGCTTAAAATTTTCATTCAAATGACAATTTGAATCTATTGTTGACAATACAAGAAAAATGCTATTAGGAACTGTTTTTATGCATCAAAAAGAAAAGTTAATACATTTTCTCAGTTCAATGAAAGTGAAACATGGTTTGTTGAACATCCTGTCAGGCTAAATTTGAACTATAAACTTAGGACTGGTTCCCAAAGCAAAAACTTGAGCTCATTGATTTATACTTGTTCATTTCTTCCAATACTTTCTACTGAACATCTACTGTGTGCTTAACGTGTAGGAACTTTGCTTTCAATATCTTTTTTGGTCAGGTATGGATAAGATATACTTGTAAAAAACATATGCACAATTTAAAATTATGACCAAATCTTTAAATGAAGGCTCTTGGTGAATTTTCATTTGGAACACAAATAATTGAATATTTATTTTCCAAAGCTTATTCAATATTTGAAAACAATTAAAAATATAATGGTATTTCTTTGTTAATGGAGATTTAAATATATATATATATTATAGTGATATTAATATATCTTATTGACATCTATGAGCTAAGTCTAGTTCTTGGTCATTTGCCTGTGCATTGTCAAGAATTCCTAGGATTACAAGAAGAACATTTGATAACAACAGAAGTAAAAAATTCCATAAAGCCTATGTCAGTACCCTTCAATACATATGTAGGTTAATAATATTAAGGTTCCATCAAATATTATTTTCCAGTTATTCATCTTCATTTGGTTCTTGGTATCGAACCCAGAACCACATGAATGCTAAGAATATGCTTTACTGCTTATCATGGGTGCACCTAACTTCCTTAGGTTGGATTTTTCCTTCTAGTGCTTTCTGTAGGGCTGGATTTGTGGCTAGGTATTGTTTACATCTGCTTTTATCATGGACTATCTTGTTTACTCCATCTATTGTGATGGGAAGTTTTTCTAGGTATAATAGCCTGGGCTGGCATCTGTGATCTCTTAATGTCTGCATAATATCTGACCAGGACCTTCTGGCTTTCATAGTCTCCATTGAGAAGTCAGATGTTATTCTGATGGATCTGCCTTTATATGTTACTTGGCCTTTTTCCTTTTCAGCTCTTAATATTTCTTTGTTCTGTATGTTTACTGGTTTGATTATTATGTTGAGAGTATGTTTAGTGTGGTGGTATTGTGTTCCCCAAAATATTGTGTACCCTAATAAACTTATCTGGGGTCAGAGAACC
>CABHPH010162089.1:43719-87879 GCA_902168325.1 Peromyscus nudipes | reverse complement strand
TTTTGGTCTTTGTTCATTAATAGAAGTTTGCCAAAAAATTTTCTTTATGTTTTTTCCTGAATTTCCTATTCTATCTGTTTCATCATCCCGACCAACATGATTTATTGCAATAGGCATTTGGTTATTTAATCGCTTAGAGCAGGCATTTCCTCTACAATTGCTGGAAAGGTTTGAACTGGATTTTCTGTGGGGGCCTGCCTGAGGCCCCTCTGGGAGTTTCCCGAAGCCCGAGGCAAAGGATTACCCTGTCTGTCCCTTGTTGATCTACACTCGTTTGTCCAGTGTTTTCCCTTACCACACCTTCTGCATACTCCAGAAGGAAGGGGCATTCTGTTGCCAGTGTTCTTTGAAGAAACATTATTTCTAGGAATCACCTGTTTACAGTCCCTTTTTAAATGTCCTTGCTTTCCACATCCAAAACATCTAACATTTCTCAAACCCTTTGACATTGCTTCTCCTACCCACATATCATCCTGGTCATGAGCCTCAACATTAACTGTATCTCTAATCCAATCTTCCAAAGGTGCAGATCTTGCCTTTAATGGTCTGATTATTCTTTTGCATGCTGCATTTGCGTTCTCAAAAGCCAAAGATTCAATTATTATCTGACTAGCCTCTAAATTCGGAACCATTCTCTGTACTGCTGAAGTTAATCTTTGTAAAAAGTCTGTGAAAGATTCTTTTGGGCCCTGTATAACCTTTGTGAATGACTGAGTTTTTTTTCCTGGTTCCTCAACTCTGTCCCATGCATTTAAGGCTGCGGTTCGACATAGAACTAGGGTTTGGACATCATATAAACATTGTGCTTGTACTGAAGCATATTGGCCTTCTCCAATAATCTGATCCTGGCAGATTTGTATTCCATTATCCCTCCATTGTCTTTCTATATTTTTAGCCTCGTTGCTGAACCACATTTTAAACTGGAGATTTTGTCCAGGCTCAAGAACAGCCTGTGCTAAATCCCGCCAGTCCTTTGGTAAAATCTTATTACAAGTTGACCAGGTGTTTAACATTTGTTTTACATATGGAGAATGCATGCCATAAGATGCTATTGCCTCCTTAAATCTTTTTAAGTCTAACATTTCAACTGGAATCCAAACATTTTGTTCATTCTCTTCACCAGGTAGTTGCTCTATGGTTACCGGATAAATTAAAGGTGATTGTGTGAAAACAGGTTTTCTTTCTGTAACCTTATGATTCAATTTTGAAACAACTTCACTGTTAATTTCGTCTGTCTGAATTTGAATTTCTCTATAATTCATTTTTACAGGTTTAACAGGTTTTTCTGAGACTGTTATCCTGGCACTTAAATTGACTATCTTTTTAAATTGTACAATGAGGATAAGAAAAGTAATAAGCTGAATAATTCGATCAATATTAATATTCTCATATAGCTGTTCCATTGTCAGAGTGCCTAAAATTTCAAACAAAGCCCAATTTTCTTCCAATGTACACATAAAGCCCATTTTTTTTTATGTAGAAAAAAAATTCTCTTTTAAATAGATATGTTAATTGACTTACCAAGTCTTCGTAGAACAGTAGAAATTCGAGGGAATTTCAAAACAGCCACCTGGTGTTCGAGGTGTGAATCCAGAGAAAGAGAGAGAGCAAAAAGAGCGTAGCGGCTTGACCCAAGTCAAGCCTTAGCTTTACAGGCAGGGGTCCTGTTCAGCAGGGCAGGCCTGAGTTGTTTGTAACACTAGCTTTAAGCAAGTAGCAACAGCTGCGGCTCAGGCAGACCTAGGCCGGAGCTAGGGAGCCGGGCCACTCAGGCCGGAACCTGGACCTGCGGCCAAGCAAGCCAAGCGGTTTTTAATGGATTCTTGTCACGTTGGGCGCCAAATGTAGATGTAACCAACCGTCTTATAAATAAGAAACACAGAACCAATGCAAAGAAGAAAGCCAAGAGGTCAGAGCTAAGAGCTAAAACCTTACCCTTCCTCCTGCAGTGGTCCTACCTCTCCGAAGGAGACGCTACTTCCTGTTTAAAGTCTTTATATAGTCTCTGTTCTGCCTTCTCATTGGTTGTAAACCCAACCACAGGACTGCCTCATCACGGTCTGTCTGTATAGACCTCCAGGTGTTCTGTGGTTAGTATTGAGATTAAAGGCATGTGTATCCAATGCTGGCTGTATTCCTGAACATACAGAGACTTACCTAGCTTTGTCTACCAAGTGCTGTGATCACAAGCGTACACCACCACTGCCCTGCTTTCCTATGGCTTGCTAATAGCTCTGACCCCCAGGAAACTTTATTTATTAACATACAATTAACATTTTGGTACAAAAGAAAAATATCACCATATTACTTACTGTTTATTTTGTATGCATTCATCAACTGATGTGTTTCTATGTCCATTCATCAGCTGAATGTATCACATTCATCAGTTTCATGTATCATATGAAAATGTGGTACATTTACATAATAAAATATTATTCAGCTGTTAAGAAAAAAATTATGAAAATTCCAGGCAAATAGATGGAACTAGAAACAATCATTCTGAGTGAGGTAACTCAGAAAGACAAACACTGCATGTTTTTCTTCTATGTGGATATTAGCTTTTAAGCTTTTGATAAGTGCATTTCATTCAGAATATCTGTAGAAGTTAGATAGCCAGTAAAAGACCAAGGAAGAGGGGCAGATCTCACAACAAAGGGGAAACAGAATACAGTGTTATAAAGGGGTTCAGGAGAAACGAGAATAAGAGGGTTAAATGGGAGAGGTATGGGAGGGCAAAGTGGAGGAAGAGCTATGGGGAAGGGTAACTAACACGAAAGGTCTTGTGAAAGACCATATAGAAACCGACTACAGTAGAAGTTCCCTAGAGTGCATACACGCAATGGAGTCCCTTATAATAAGGGAGATGATGCCGCAACTCAACATCAGATGCTACCACCAAATAAAACACTCAGTACCCAGAACGAGTTGTATCCTTTTTAGTTGTTGGTCAAAGAGTGTCCCACAGCCACCTCCCATTATAGGCTATTGATGACGCTATTTGTTACCCTCTATTGCCTGGTGGTGAGACCCTGTTGATGCTATATGTCATTGAATATGGAGAAATAGAGCTGTATTATGCTATTGGAGGAGAAAAGCAATCATCAATGTCAACCATCTATGAACCCTGCAAACTACAACAGAAACCTGCCTGCAAGATATACATACCCATTGGTGTAATAGATGCCCAAATGTTGTTGGGGTTATCAACCACTTTTTGGTGAGATTTAAAGCCTACTCTACATGGTTTGCTTATATCCATGTCTGCATCACATGTATTCTTTGTGCCAATCAGAAGAGGTTACTAGATCCTCTGAGACTGGAGTTACTGATGGTTGTGAGTAGCCATGTGGGTATTGGGAGTCAAACTGGAATCCTCTGGGAGAGCAGCCTGTATTCCTAACCACTCCAGCCCCAACAATAGAGCTTCATTTTATAGATACATAAATAAGACTTAATAGTGCTCATACACTATTCTTTATAGGATCAGAGGCAGAACTTGAGCCTGAACCCAGGTCCCCTGACTCCAGGTTCTAGGAGACCTGCAGGGAACAGAGGTGGCCAGGCTGCACATCCTTCCTTCTATTACCACTGTGCCATGAGAATCAGATGCCAGGGCTTCTCTGTGACTTGTTTACCAGTCAGGACATTAGAACAGGCCTCCACAGGTCACCCTGACATATTTAAAAAATTCCTGAATCTTCAGAGAGGTCTGTTTTCCACACTGCATTGGCAGCTCAATTGGAAAGTTTCTTGAGCGTTTGTCAAAAATTGTTTATAGATTTGAAAACTGTTTGGGGTTTGCTATTGCTTCTGTTGTTTGCCTCTTCGTATCATCTCATTTTTCAAAATTTAATAAACACTTTGCAGAGGAGCAAAATAATTGGTCACACACTTGCAGGCTCCCAGATTTGTTTTACATGTGCGTGCAATTCAGAGTAACAGAAAACATGTTTAGGCCCAGCGCATCAAATCATGTCTGATGCTGTGGTCAAGATCAAGGCAGAAGCAGCAGGCATCCACAACCCCAAACCACATCATACACACCGCCTCTGACCACAGGGTTGCAGGGCCAGACTGTGGACTCAATGACGTACATGGTACCATCAGGCTCATGGATGGGAGCTGCTGTTGCAGGCCCCCACAGGACTGGAAAATTTGCCCAATTTGTGAAGCAGAAGGACACAGCAGGCATTGTAGGAAGCCACGAGAGGCAGCAGAAGCCCATCTTTCACTCATTCACATACACACCTCAGTCCCACCAAGGACTGCCAAGCAGTGTTTGCCTTGAGAATACTTGAAAGATGTGATGGCTGACTCAGCAATTTTACTTCTGTGGCCCCTGTCCTGTGACCCACAAAAACCCATTAGCCATATGAAGGTGGATAAGGGGTTTGTGAGTTGTCTTCTATCCCCCAAGCATTTGTGAGGTTTAGGTCCAAAGCCAGTGCCGTGCTGATGGAAGAAGGGAATGTTCGTATTGACATGTAGTAGTTGCATGGTTCATTATATCAAAATACCAGCATAACCTGTGTCCCAGGGGACCACATAGCTCTGAACTTGGCTTTTGTGGTGGGAGACTGAAGGTCGTGGTGGTAATTTCACGGTTTGTGGGGTGACAGGGCTGCATTGGATGAACTGTATGACCTCTATGGGACAGTGCATTCAGGGCTGTAAACTCTAAGCTCCAAATCAGTCAGAGAACAAGAGGACTTTCTTTTTCTTTTAGTCAGGTCTTACTGTGTAGCCCAGGCTGGCCTAGAATTCACTCTATAGCCCAGGCAAGTCTGGAACTAACCTTATAGCCTTAGCTTGCCTGGAACTTACAGAGATCCCCCTGCCTCTTTCTCCTCAGTGCTGGGCTTAAAGGTGTGTGCCACCATACCTGGCCCTAGAGAAGTTTTTTTTGTTTTGTTTTGTTTTAAATTTATTTATAGTGGTGCCTCAGAAACATATTAGTGTGGATTTCAGAATTAAACATACTCCTCAAGGTCCATATGTGAAAGTCAGAGTGTTGGTCAAGAAGCAGGACCCCTTGACCTTGAGATAAAGAGGCATCAGACTCAACTGAGCCAGAGGCTATTGAGTCAAGAACAGCTATGAGATCCTTCCCGATGACAGTACCTCAGCCATGTGGGTTTGAGAAGACAAGCTTGCCTCGGCCTGAAGGCCTTTGATGACCTAACTCAGGGCGGCTTCCCTCAAGAGAATGCCCAGTCTCAACAATGTCTACCCATCTATCCCTACTCTTGCCTGGTCTCAACAATGTCTACCCATCTATCCCTACCTATAAGTAGGGGCCTCTCTCAGCAAGCTTCAGGAAACAAACCGCCAGAGTTAGCTTATACCAAAAAGGAAAACAAAATACTATTTTGTCCTATTTTGTTAATTTTTAACATTAGAAACCTAGCATATGCCTATAGAAAAGATTTCTCACATCATTAGACCCAAGTGATAGAATGCGGTGGTGTGTTGAACTGAACTCACAAGTTTGAAGACTCTGAGTCAGCTACTGGATTAGTCAACTTCTCTTATTTCTGTGATAAAACACTAGAGAGAAGCAACTTTAGGGAGGAAGAGTTTACTTTTGATCACAGTTTAAGAAGACATGGCCCATCGTGGAAGAGAAGGCTTGGTGGCTGGGACTCTCTGATGGGTACTGCTTGTTATATGGCAGAGAGAGAAGAAGCAGGAAGTTGAACTGAGATGGCACACTGATACCCACAACCCACATACACATATGCAGAACTCTGTCCAGTGAAGTACCACCTCTTAAATGTTCCATAACCTCCTGGAAGGGCACTGTCAACCAGAGACCAAGTATTCAAACACACGCCTCTGAGGAATAGTTCACACTCAAACCATACAGCTCGACTGCCTCCTTTCCTCTCACTTGGTATCCACAACACTCTCGGCAACAATGTCCACTTCTACCTGCCTGGTTCTTTAACTCCTCCACAGACAACTGACCCTACTCACGTACTCATATAGTGGATATCTCCTCTGTCCATTTCTCTTCCTTCTCATGAGAAAAACAATCCAATGGCCAGCACTAGTGACATGCCAGTACTAAGGGAAAAGGAATTCACCAATAACAAATGTTAAAGGGAAATGCATATGCATCATCAAGGGTACTCTGGTCCTGCTAAACTCCTTTACAACCTACACACACACACACACACAATTCCACTCACTTCCTCATTCTAGTTAGGATCTTAGGCAGCAGGGGTTTTGTTTTCTTTTTATTGTTTAATAACTTCAAAGATGCATAGAATGTGTTTTGATCAAATCCACCTCCCAGCCCCTCCCCTCTAATTCTTGCCCTATTCTTCCTACCAATTTTCCTCCAGACTTCATGCGCTCTTGTATTTCTGGAATTTTAAATCTCCTAAGTCCACCTCATGTTTCCAGTATGTGAATGGGTGTAGATCCCTCTATTGAAATGCGAGTAGCCTGTCAGTGGCCACATCCATGGAGAAAACTAAACCGACTTTGCAACCCCAGCAGCTATCCTAAGACAAGGGTGGAATTTCATGAACCCCTCCTCAATTCATGCTGAGATTTCGGGTAGCCTGATCTATTGCAAGCAATCACAGTGACTGTGGGTTCATATGTGCAAGGGCCTTGTCATGTCCTGCAAATACTGCTTTTCTGCAGATGTCCACAGCCTCTGACTCTTATAAACCTTCTATCTCCTATTCCATGATGATCCACTGTGCAATTACTTGTCTGTGCCACTTGTCCTGTGTTCTCTAGCAATATTCTTGTATAGTTTATCATTACAAATGTATGATATTTATTTGTACTTAGAATTTATTACTTGTACATATTTAATTGCCTTGAATAACCTGGAAAGGATCTGTATTTTTGCAGCATAATTTTAGAAGAAAAATGCATTTAAAAAAAAGCCAACCACAATGAAAAGTTTGAAATAGAACCACTTTTTAGTTGAGCATTTTTTCTTTTCTTCTTTCTTTCCTTTCCTTTTCTCTTTTTCTTCTTTTTCCTCATCCTCCTCTTCCTCTTCTTCTCCTCCTTCTCCTTCTTCTTCTCCTCAATAATCCTTTAGACATGAGTTGGGAAAGACTTTCCACAAAATGGTTAAGGCTTTGGGGTCGAACTGTCTGGGTTCAGTTCCCATTCTTGCTGTATATTACCCTAGATTTGGGGAAAACTTTAAAGAACTCCCCTGAGCCTGGGCATCTTAAGCTGTTTTCTATTGTTGCTGAGTATATTCTACAACTCACCAATTTAGGGACAAAACCTCCAAGTTTGGGTAACCCTATCTGTTTGATTTCAAGTGTAGTTCCCCTTGACCGCATCCCAGCATGGTAGACAGCATCAAGAGACAGATCATGCAGTGAGAGAGGCACACAGGGTTTCAGATACCAGGTTGATTGATTGGTTGATTATAACAATCTCCTCTCATAGAAACCAAGTGGAATCTCCCAAGGGCTACATGCTACATTAATCCTTTCTGAGTGCAGTGTACCAATAAGTTAATATCCTTGTCATAGGCCTTACCTTTGGAAAGTTCCATCACTTCTCAACATCACCACATTGAGGATGACACACTCAGCACATGCCTTTCGGACATATCACCAAGTCATATACAAACCATGGTGCGGAGTCTCTTCATCTGTACAATGTACCAAACACATGGTGGAGTTATAAGAATTAAAGGAGTTAATGAACATACAGGGAGATCAGCTTGGCACAAAGAAAACTATTTGTGTGTGATTTGTATTGTTATCCTGGCAGCATTACCTTTATCCTGGGTTTATTGTTAGACACCTATGATTGAAAATTATCAGTTAACATCCTTGAGATGCATAGCTGATGAATCAAAGACCTGGGACTTGAGACCACGTCCATTCAATTAAAGTCCATGCCCATCTATTATACTCAGTGCGTAGCTTCCCCTTTAATGATAAAAAATACAAGAGTGTGTATACCACATCATAGAACCCAAAGACTAAAGACCTCCTAATGTTTAAGTCTCTTTATGTAAGTGGCTTATGCTAAAATGATAAAGAATTTAAAAATGTTAATGGCATAAATTAATGGGTTAAACTCTTTTAGATTACAAAGTGATTGTGTTATTGACTATATGTAGGCAAAGGAAGAGAAAGTGGACGAAATTGTCCTTTTCCAGAGTGAGGCTCACAAATGGTCCATAACAACTTCTTCAAGGAGTCACACCATTTTTGCTTGCTGGACTCATGGTTGCTTAACTGGTGCTCTGGTCTCTGCTATTCCACTTCTTGTTTGGAGAATGAGTTTTAAAAAAAATCATTCCTTCTAATTTATAACTTGTTATACAAGAAAGGAGTCTTTAAATGTTATGAATTTTTAATTTTTTTCATTTAGTTGATTCTCTTGCTGAGAAAAGTGACTGCCAAAGAGCTGTGCCTAGCTTCAGCAGTAAACACCAGGATCTGTTCATTAATAATTTATACATAAATAATCAAACAGAACGAACTGGCAGGTCCCACAGGTGAGTCACGCAGAGTCACAAAAATGTCGCTATGTTTAAATGAGGCAACTTTGAAATAAAAATGTACTCCCAATGTGGCCAGAGATGTGTTGGAGAGACCACAAACATCAATTCTTTACCTACCACACTACTCTTCTGCTTTTCTTTTCTTTTATGAGAACACGACCCTGATGAAAGTCTCAATAGGCCACTCATCCCACAGAGAGCCAAGCTGAAGGCCTCCTGCAGAGTCTGTCCCATGCCCCTTGAGGGCTGTTGAGTGTACACCTTTGGTTGGTTCAGCATCCATTCTAATTGTTCAGTCAGCTTCAACTTTTCTTTCTTCCTTACTTCAGACACCACCATTCTTTTATTGCTGATTGTAAAGGAGTTATGCTGTTAAGTCCCAAGCTCAGAGGCTTGAAACAAAATTAATCTAAAAGTTCTTTGGATAAAAATGTCAATTTGGGTCTCCACGAGCTGAAATCAAGGTTTTGCAGAGCTACACGCTATTTGGAGGTGAGAAAGAAGGGTGCATTTCTGTCTGTTTTCATACTCTAGAACCTTCCCATGTTGTTGTGCTCAGGTCCCTTTCCTCTGTCTTCAAAGCAAACAGTACCATGTCAAGTCCTCACGTCCTGTTACTTCAGATTTCTCTAGTGGGGCTGCTTGCTCTGTAGACCAAGCTGGCCTTGAATTCACAGAGATCCACCTGGCTCTGCCTCCTGAGTGCTGGGATTAAAGGCGTGCGCCACCACTGCCCGGCATCCTTATCAATCTTAGTTCTATCTTTTACTTGAACTACCCTGTACCATGTCTCCTCACATATGTGTATATTCTAGAATTAGGGCATAGACTCCTTTGGAGAGTCAAGATTCTCTTACCACAGTTATCCACACAATCACCCCAAGCATTTTCTACGGACTTCATTTTGCTGCTGTTGGAGTGAGCTCAGAGTGAAAGTTTTGTCCCATTGCTGTGCCCTTCCTAAATTGCTTCTTCCTTTCAGCTCAGCAGCTTCATTTCCCTCAAAGTCCACCTACATTCCAGGGCCAATTACGTTCTGCCTTATGCATGGAGTTTTTTCATTTCATAATGCTCGTTATGTTCTTTCCTCCCCTCCGTCCGTTTCTCATCTTCCATTAAAATTCTATTGTATTGGCAACAGTTGTTTTACTTACAGAATGGCCTCCCGTTTGCCCCTTAATGTGTTTGTATTTGGTTTCATGTCTGTGGATCACAGTCTCCTGGAAACTAGGACTATGTCCCACCCTTTCGACTTCTTTTCCTTTCAATTTTCGTGTGCTCAAAAAAAGAAGAATGGTTCCTTCAGCCTCATTGTTCCCGAGTAATGTTGACCTTCTTGGACATATTTCATAGTAAACCACATAATCGCAATTTGACTTATTTATGTGAAAGATTGATAGACATAGAGAGAATTAAAAAGTCACGTGATGAAAGGAATGATCAGTTTAAAGCTGGAAGAACTTCAGAAATGATGGAAACAGTGACTGAGAGAACCAATGCCGAGGAGGCTTGGTGGTGAGGAGGGCTCAGAAGGGGCGTTATCCAGGTTTGGGGTACATCATGTCCTGACTTCCTGGGTAGAGAACAGTGCTGGCAAGAACACTTGGATTGACACCCCAGTAGGACCACCTATAGTGGTAGAAGTTTCTCCCTAAAAGACAAGGTGCTCATTAAAAAACAAAAGAAAAAGAAAAAGATACAGAGACGCTGGGTAGACAAATTCACAATGTGCTTGGACTAAATCTAAAAGTGAAACTTCCACATTAGCTGGAATTAACAACAAAGAAGAAATAGGAGCAAAGGGTACAAGTATAAAACAGCTGTGAGTGAGGATAACTTTAATGTGCTACGATCAGTTTTAAAGTCTTTCCCTCAAGTCTCAAAAAAAAACCCTAATTTTCTGGAAAAAAATAAACAAAATGCCAAGTGGGGACACTACCAAGCACTCATACTTACTGAGCATCTATTACAGCCCAGATATTGTGTTAAATGCTTCAAGTTCTTTCTCACTAAATCCTTTTTGACTGTCCCCTCAGGTTGAATTCCATTATTTTTCTTAGGTAATGATAAGGAGATACATAGAGAGGTTCCACTGAGGTTGCATACTTTCTACGTACTAACTGCGTGGGGATGTAGCAAGGGGACACGACACATAAGACCTGGACATCAACGACACAGGAAAAGGACAGGTCCTGGGAAGGAGCTGTAATGTGACATGGAGGTAATGGAGCCTGTGCCAGAGGCCACAGAGAGCAGGACTAAGCAACATTTCATGCTTGGACAGATGATCGCAATGACACATGGGAGTAACTCTCCTGGAACTCCCTATGGGTGCAGAAAGAGCTCAGAGAGACCCCTAACCCAGAGGAGGGAAGGAAGGGCAGCTTCAGAGAGCTTCTCAACCATAGTGGGTCTAGAAGAACATGGAGAGCATCATCTTGGGCAAGGAACTAGTCCAGAAGATATGTATCTAGAAGAGAAAGGAGCCAGTGCTTGTAGGGCGCTGCAAGCTGTGTAATTAAGTATGTAAGTCACAGTGAGAAGCTGAAAATGAGAATGGCTGAGATGGGCCTGGAAGCAGGTTACAGGCAGTGGTGAAAGTATTTTAATCGCCACACTGGGATGATGTCCGTCTACAATGACAAGTCTGGATTTGCTTGGGAGCTGGGAGGGAGAGTATTAATGTTGGATTGGCGTGATGGAGCCAAAGTCAGACTGGGGAGCTGAGGACAAAGGGGACGTAAAGCCAGGGGGCTCCGAGAGTGTCTGGGTGACAATGACAGACAGGGAGGTAGCTGTAGAGTGCCGTGTATGAGACAGAAGGAAGGAAGTCAAAGAGATGGGATGATGTCAGGTTGCAGAGAAAGTTGTCGTCCTAGGGGGAAGGGACAGATAAAGGCCCATATGGATGTCACTCTGATGAGGTGGGACAGTTCTTTCCCTGAGCGCAGACAATCCATTTACCTCCCCCATTCTTCTCCCTTCTCTTCCCCCTTCTCTCTCCTTTTTAAAAAACATCTCTAGCCTTTTACAAGTCAGTCCTAATGTGGGATTGTGCCTGAAATCTACATTCACAGCACCTGGCATGGCGCTGCTTGCATAATGGAGCCTCAGAAAGCCGTACATTCTTCTCTCTAGCTTTTCCCACTTTGAACTGGGTGACTCTCTTCTTCCATTTTCTCATTTCCCATAGAGAGAACCGAACTTCTGAGGTGGATACACGGACTAGCAAGGGCACACTGACTTGAAGAGAAGTTATGGGACACAATCGGCTTCAGCTCCATTGATCCATCTCATGACAATAAGCTGTCTATAAAAAAAAAAAAATCTCCTCATTGGTTGCCAGAGAGAGAGGTAAGCTGGTAACTTGCTTGCTGTGCAAGCAAAGGGACCTGGGTTTGGGTACCCAGAACTTACACAGAAGCCAGGCATGGTTAGCTTGTGCCTGTACCCCCAACTGTGGTGGGGTAAAGCTGGGATAATTCCAGGGGCTCACTAGACAGCCAGTTAACTGAAGCAGGGAGATCCTGCGACAGAGAAAGACCCTGTCTCAAAAACTAATATGGAGGGTGGTAGAGGAGGACACTCTGGTCTACACACACACACACACATACACGAAGGAAACTAAAAGTCTTCTTCTTTTTTTTTTTTTTTTTTTGTTTTTTTTAGACAGGGTTTCTCTGTGTAACTTTGCGCCTTTCCTGGAGCTCACTTGGTAGCCCAGGCTGGCCTCGAACTCACAGAGATCCGCCTGTCTCTGCCTCCCAAGTGCTGGGATTAAAGGCGTGCGCCACCACCGCCCGGCCCTAAAAGTCTTCTTATGGATTGCACAGAGTTAGCCACAGAATATTGCCATTCTCTCTTGCACAGTCCTAGAGTTTCAGGTCAGAAGTGAACAGTGTGGGCGGGACATGAAGGTCTAGCCAGAAAGAGCTAATGTGAGTAGCAGCCTGCCTCTGATGAAATAAACAAGGAATGCGATCCTGCTTGCGTCTCTTCTCTTCGCCTTGTTCCCATCCCAGGTGATGGCCCTGGGGACAGAGCACAAGATGTTAAGAAGAAACCAGAGAATGGAAACATGTGGAGACAACAGCAAGTCACCAGAACCAGGATTTCCCAAGTTAAAGAGATGATCTGAAAAGTGTTCTCAGAAAAAAAAAAAAAAAAAAGAAACAAAACAAATAAAAATGGAGACAGTACACAACACTTATAGCACATGCTTTGCATAAAGGTAATCTGTAATAAAAATCACTTTAAAAATCACTTATTTATTTTATGTGTTCCTGAGTGTATGTATGTGTAACATGTGTATGTAGGTGCCTCAGTGTCTACAAGAAGGTGTCTGGATTCTCTGGAGCTAGAGTTACAGGTGGCTGTGAGGCAACAGATGTGGATGCTGGGAACTGAACTGAGGTCCTCTGTAAAAACAAGTGCTCTCAATGCCAAACATCTTTCCAGACCCCCCCCCCAAAAAATGCTTTTAAAATCAAGAATTTTCACAACTTGTATTCCATTTTTTGAGTCCCATCCAGTGGGACAGCCACAGAATGAGTTCTGATATGTTTATAGTCATCACTCAAAAGATTTCAAAGTCATTTGTATATGTCCAAGTGTGTGAGCATGCTCATTATGTGGGTACACATGTATGTGCCTGTAGAGGCCAAAAGTCAACTTCAGGTTGCTCCTTAGGTAACACCCACTTGGCTTTCCAAGGCAGGATCTTTCACCGATTCAGAGCTCCATAAGAGAGCGAGACTGGCTGGCTAGCAAGCCCCATGTATCTTCCTGGCTCTGCCTACCCCAGTGCTGAGGCTACAAACACTTGCCACCATGCCTGGGTTTTTTACATGGGTTATGAGAATTGAATTCAGAGTCTCGTATTTGCAAAGCAAACATTTTATCAAGTGAACTGTCCCTCACCACTCTCAAAGTCATTTTACTTTTGGCTTCCCATCATCGTTTGTGCAGATACTATTGTTAACAGTCTGATTTTTAAAATATAAATCGAGCTGTGCTTTATCTGTTTGAATGGTTTAAACTACATCATTGAAAAAGGACATTACTTAGCCTAGTATTAGAAAAATCATGTTGATTATATATTTCACATGATTTTTATCCAAGATGCCTGATTTGTTTGTTGTGGTTTTTCTATTGAACTTTATCATAAATATATTCCATGATATGTTTTCATAATTAATATGCAAATAGATGTATAGTTTATAATTAATTTCAACTGGGCACAGTGAAGAACTTGAAAACCTCAGCATGGAGGCATCTTTTTTGGTAGAAGTTCAATGAAATCCCCCAAATGTCTTTGTTTTTGCAATCCATAATTTGCAGATTATTAATACAATAAATCCTTGTTGTCTGTGAGAGTTGGCATCATACCCATGAACTCCTGTGCAGAGAGCTCACGAAAAAAAAAAAGAGAAAGAGAAAGAAAGAAAAGAAAAAAAGCATGTGGTTTCAGTGTATGCTTGTTACGTGCTTCTGACACCACAGTATCTTGGCCTTTTATGGATGTTATAATGGCCACAGCTAGAAGCAGCTGCAGTCATCAGCCACAGGACAGGTTCATCACACAACCTTCACGAGAGGAGGCCTGGACCAGCTCAGGCGTCTGGATTCCCAATCTCTAGCTCAGGAGAGCACCGTCAACTGCACATTTGTACACAGGGAAAAATATTTGATTACTGACAAGGATTTCGGAAGTCAGTCTCCATACTTCTTTGCTCCTTCAGCAGGAGGTTCGGTTTGGTTACAGGGCTGTCTAAGGTCATGTGCCACTTAAAAGACAGAGCTAGGCCTCAAAGCCAGTGCTAGCATTTTGGTTTATCTGCCCATATTCTTCCTACCCCTTCCCCAGCGCATGCACGCGCACACACACACACACACACACACACACACACACACACACACAAACACGCACACACATTCTCCATCACCGGCTCTTTTAGGGATCCCGAGGAGGGCCGACAGCAGGAGAATTTTGCAGCACCTGTTCTTGTGTGTCACACCATTGAGCTCCATATCTGGACTTAGAACTAACACACTGATGACTCCATTCCAGAATTCCTCCGGTCACATCCTTTGAGCGGGGAGGGAGGAAAGCCACAGTGAAAATCAAATCCATAAAGCAAAGTGTGTTCCTTTTGAAGTCATCACAAATTCAGCTGGGCCGGTGGGGGTTAAAGAGTTGACAGTACCAAACACTGAGACAGAATCATTGGTGCTCATGGAATTAGGGTTCACCTTTCTCAGGGCACCTCCATGCCAAACAACAACCAATATCCCAGTGTCGCTGGAGGGAACAATGGCGCCCTGCATTTCAGGGAAGATTTAAAACCAAGATCCTAACTGCTCGACATCATTAAAAATCTCCAGGCAGTTTTCATAAGAGCAAGGGGGTGGCTGCCTGAGGTTTTGGCTGACAGTCAACCCAACTAATTACATTCTGTCTACTGTGTCCTCCTGCAGTTTCAATTGGATGTGTTATTTTATTTTATTTTTACTTCCCGTCCTAATCTGAATGTAGGAATGCTGTGTGTTCCTGAGCAGATACTGCCGTTCTTCCCGGTAATAGAGGCTTTGAGGAAAGATTTGCTTTCTACTCACGGAAAATTTAGTGGACTTTAAATAATTCCTCTAAATGATCCTAAGACCCTGGCACCACTCTGTTTGTAGGTAGCAATTTGTTTATAATGTAATTTCCTCTCACCAAGTATTGACATGAGCAAGAATGCTTAACCCCAAGGTGATGATGTCTCACTTAACAGTGTCACACCAATGGCCCTGAACATTCTTTTCTCCTCCCTGGTTGCAAACTTTACTGTTGATATTACCGGTGGATTACACAGGCAACCCACACATTTTAAGGCACAGTTAATGAAGAGAAAACACACGGTCCACTCATCTACCCACTGGTCCATAGGTAAATCCATCTGTCTATCTATCCATCCATCTACCCCATCCATCTAGCCAAATACAGAGAAAGGGGGATTTATTAAAGTCCTGATTTTTTTTTGTTGTTTGGTAGAATTAGTCTGTGAATGTCACCAGATGTGGCCATTCGCAGACTAACACAGAGTTCTTTGGTGGGAATTCAGGAAACAAAGCACAGACTTCTTACTCCTTCCCTTCCCTTCCCATTGTGGCTGCCAGCTCCGTGACCTTCAACACATCTTCTCATATCCTAACTAGACACACACTGAAGAGAGTGAGGGAGATCTTGAGGATTCCTAGAACTTGCAATGCTTACACCTTCCTCCGTGTTTGGAGAAAGAAATTAGAGACTTGCACATAAAGCATTTGAAACAAATTTCTTTTTCCTTAAAAAAAAAATTAACAAAATGTTCAAATTTTTTTTCTGGAGAGTTGGCTCAGTGGTTAAAAGTACTTCAAGAGGACTGAAGTTAAGGCCCTTGTATCCATGTACCAAGCCAGAAATCTTGACACCCTTCTTCTGGGTTCTGTGCACACACAGGTGTATGCATTACACTCACACAGGCATGATCATATACCCATGCATGTGCACATATTAAATAGTTTCATGTGTTATTCTTTTAAAATTAATTAAAATATTTTAAAAGGTCTTGACTAGTATTTTGAAAGGACTGTGCTATAGGCTAGGCAAGATCTTGACTCCATCTCTACTACCTCATCTACTTCTCACTGCGACCTTGTCTGGAATTCTTGTTAGCTCCTCTCTGTCTTAGTTACTGTTCTGTTACTGTGAAGAGAAACCACAGCCATGGCAACTCTTATGACAGAAAGCATTTAACTGAGGGCTTGCTTGCAGTTTCAGAGGGCTAGTTCATTATAATCATGGTTGGGAATATGACGACATGCAGGCAGGCATGGTGCTGGAAAGGTAAACGGGAGCCCTACATCCTGATCCTCAGGCAGGAGGCAGAGAGAGACACCAGGTCTCAAAGGCCACTCATCCTCCAACAAGGATTCACCCACTCCAAGAAGGCCGCAGCTCCTAACCCTTCCAAATAGTCCATCCACTGGGGACTAAGCATATAAATAGATGAGGGTATGGCGGCCATTCTTACTCAAACAGCCATATTGTTTTAGAGATGGAGAAAGAGGTACATAAGAAGGCTTAGTTGTCCAGAGTAGGAAATGGAGGGGGCTGGAATTTCATTGGGAATTCAGAAGGCTGCACTATTCACCCCTGAGTAGTGCTACCTCCTCTGGGACTTGCACTTAATACATGTCTCATGCCTTGAACACTCATCACTATAGCAGTCAAAAGTATAGTCCCCTCTCACCACCTCCTGAGATGAAGATTTGAAAGAGAGAGAAATAAGATTTTTTTTTTTGTGTTAAGCTGTTGGCCTACACTTGGAAAATTGAAGTAGAGATATTCTGAATCATTTGAAAAGAGAGATCTTTGCTTTCTTTTTCCATCCATGTCGATCTGGTATTTCAATCACTTGCTTCTCAATGGTTGAGTCTCCTTTGCCTTCAGGCTCTCCACATACTTTGTGCTTCTTGGGCTGGACTCCAGAAGACAGCACATGGCGTAGAGGATAAATTTTCTCAAGAAAAAGGTATCAGTCAGAGAGGATTACATTTTCCCTAGAGACAATGCAAGTGTATTCTTGAGTGGACTATTACCAGAGATGAAACTGGAAGAGAGAATTCTATGGAACTGAATTCTACCTGGCCACGTACAGGTAATGCATGTGTCCTTGTTGGGGTATGGTTAGCTCAGATATCTCAGCTTTAACGTGGTCCATCTTTTGGTCATATAACCATGACACTGCTTACTTTAAGTCCACTTGATGGCCCTTTGAGGATGACCATCTGGCCCTGTCATGGTCACATCTACAGGGAAAAGATGTTTTCTACATGACAGCTCCACTTCCCATTGTCTACTAGTTTCTGGAGTGCTTCAAGCACCTCCCATCAAGAACTGTGCTCCTATGACTGTCCTTGACACCAGCCCCCATCAGTACAACTGTTCATGTCCTGAGATCTAAGCCTGAGAGTCACAGTGATCCCACAGCAAGTCCAAGATGCACAGCCCCCCCCACACACACACAAGCACTTCTAAAAAGCTTCCCTTCGGGACACCCATCTGTCTCCTGGACACTACACACAGAGTCCTGCGAACCCCTCACCTGTGAACGGAACCACTGTGGCTCCAGTAAAGCAAAACAGGAAGTTGGATTCTTCGTCTCAGCGTCAAGCTTCTGGTACCCAAACCTGTGGTTCTCAGTGAGAGCTGAGTTGAGCAATGCTGATTTATTCGTCTTTATATCTTCACATGAGCATCTCCATTTGCAAGACAAAAAGAAGTACAAAATAAGAAATCGCTGCAAAACCAGAAGTGCGGAGTTTGTATTTATCAGGATGTGGTAAATGTCAAAATAATAAGCCTCTCGAGGGGACAAACGTCTCCTCTGGAATTCTTGCCAGGGCTATTATGAGCACACACTGCCAGGCCATGTTTGAGGCACAGGGTAGAATCCCCCATGCCTTCTCTTTGGCTGAACATCTTTGTGATTGAAAATTCAGACATCATGACATCAGTAGCAAAGTGATCTCTAGAACAAATCCTCGGAGGATTTGAGACGGTTCTGGTTCATTGTAAAGAAGGAAATGACTAGGTGGAACTGCCTCCAGACTTCATGGAGTCCAGCTACTGTGTAGAGTACATATAGAATTGAGATCCCAGAAAAGACAAAAAAAAACCAACAAAAAAACCACTTTGTTATGTTAATGTCTTCTAAGTGGGGGAAATGTACTCCTGAGTTAGTAGAAATAACTTCTTGGTGTGTCTCTATGTCAATCAATCTTAGCCCAAATGATAAATTATAAAGTTAACCAACTAGCAAGATGGTTAATGTTGAGTTATACAGTTAGTACTTAAGTGAAGTCTGAGGATGTAGGCCTGGGTTGGTGGCTGGGCAAGATACGAGTGTGGTTCTTGCCTGAAATTTCACTGGGTCTAGTAAAACAGAAAAAATTGCATGCAGAAAACATGCCAGAAATTGCAGCTTCTAGATCCAATACAAGGTCATGTCAATGATTCTCATGCCAAGGCAATTTTGCCTCTGAGAGGATATGGCAGTGCCTAGAAAAGAGGGGTGTTTTTGAAAGAGGGTTTGCTACTGGCCTTGGCGCGGTACTGCCAAGCATCCTCTAACACATGAATAGCCTTCACCATAAGGAGTTATCCGGCCCCCAAAGAAGTGTGATGGAGTGTATATACCACACTGCTACAGGACTGGGAGACATTCAGCTCAAGAACTGGAGGGCAAGGGGATTGGTGATGTCACCAGAAAGGAAACCTGACACAGGTATTTGAAGACTAGAGGGACAAGCTGTGGTGATATGCTTGTCCCCGCTTCCCACTCAGCTGCTGTCTGCCTCGGCTTCCCTCTTGTTCCATATCAGGCACGCATCGAAGCCGGGTTAACACTCAAATCAATATTTATCATTTGCCAGGACCTTGTGAGCACTTCACAGGTCTTCAGTCATTTGTCCTTGCTCAATTGTTTCTGAGTTGGTTCTGTTTTAAAGATAACAAAACTGAGTCAGGGGAGGCTACTCTTCCTCCATATCACACAACTGGTCTTTGATGATGCACAGGGATTAAATTTTGTTCAGGTGCTTTCTGCAATGCAGTAATGAAGTGTGTCCTTGTAGAATCCCTTAATTAGTGGTATCCAGGGGTTAGCAGGCAACATCTAGAAAATCCCAGGGAAGTAAGCTTGTCCACCTCCTCTCTTCTGACTCCAGGGTGACTCCTCTTCAGCTGCAATGGATAATGGGAGCGGGGGATTTTCTCTCTTCTCTTGGACACAGTCTTTGATAAGAAGAACTGGACTACTGAGTTTAGAGTCAGAGCTTGAAGTACAGTTGGCAAAGCAAATTTCAGACTGGTTAAAAAAGTTATGTGCTTCCTTCCCCACAATTATTCTTTTTGCTGTTTGTTTTTGAGGCCGAGTTTCTCTGTGTAGCCTTAGCTGTCCTAGAAATTCCTCTGTAGACGAAGCTGGACACAAACTCAGAGATCCACTGCCTCTGCTTTCCAAGTACTGGGACTAAAGGCATGTGCTGCCACACCTGCCTTACAGTGAAATTATTTTTAAGAGGTCACATTAAAGAATGCTTATGTGGAATGTTACCCCATTACGCTGTTCATTCAAAATAGGAATTTGTTGTTGGCCAATGCATGGAGTCTATCCCATTTTGTTAGGATAAAATGATGCTTTTACTCCTACACAAAAATTTCAAAAGAATCCAACTTGGTCTTGTAAATAGCAATGGTGGAATTTCAACCTTACAAGGGGAATTTAAAAAAAGAAAGAAAAAAAGAAAAGTAAAAATCCTCTCTTCAGGACTTGAAGAAAGTTGACTGATACACCATCATCCTGGGGCAGAGGTCACTTGTAGCATGAATCTTAAAGGTACATACTAATAAAATCAAACCTGAAGCCAGTTATTGGGGTGAATGCTGGAAGATCAGAGAAGCAGAACAAGCCACAGCTGCCTCACCTTGCCAGTTCTTCAGCTGATCCTGTTTCCTCAGACTAGAAGCCTCTGAGTCCTCACTAAGAATGGATCTCAGCTGAACTGCTGCTCACAAGCCTAAAAGCTTAACCAGTCAAAAGCTTCTGGTCCTCACACCTTATATATATCTTTCTGCTTTCTGCCATCACTCCCTGGGATTAAAGGCGATATTTTATTTGTACTGAAATGTGATTTTATTTGTATGTTAATAAATAAAGTTGCCTGGGGGTCAGAGCTGATAGCAAGCCATAGCAGAAGTCTGGCAGTGGTAACACATGCCCTTAATCCCGATCACATGACAAGCAGATCTCTGTGTGTTCAAGGATACAGCCAGCATGGAAGACACACACCTTTAATCTCAATGCCAACCATAGAAGACCTGGAGGTCTGTATAGATGGGCAGTGACAAGGAGGTCATGTGGTTGGGTTTACAACCAATGAGAAGGCAGAACAGAAAGTCTATAAAAAGACAGATGCACAGGAGGTAGCACTCTTGCTGAGAGGAAGGACGGCAGCGGCAGTAGGGTAAGAAAGGGTTTTTAGCTCTTAGCCATTGCTCTGACCTCTTGGGCTTTTAACTCTGCAATTGGCTCTGTGTTTCTTATTTAATAAGACGGTTACATCTACAGTCACTGCTTTCTTGGAGACCATTCCCAGGACCATCGCAGAGCAAGGCTGGAACACAGGAAAATATCTCTAGAGGACTCAGCCTGATTTGTCACTGAACATAAATCTTCTGCTCCCCATCAACTCCCTCTCCTCCGACTGCAGAAAACAAAGGAGGCTGCGTCAACACCAGCCCTCTCTACCTGTCTCGAAGGAGAAGGCATCCTTCTCTTTTACCTTGTAGCGTGTTTAAATGAGTGGCGATCCCCCTTTCAGGAATTTCAAAGACAACACGTAGATAAAAGAGATGCTTCAAAAGCACATCTGCCCTCCTACAGGCGATGCCTTTGCAGTATTATCCCTTTTATTCAAAGACATTAAAAAAAACATACATTTATTTTCTTTAAGTACCTAGCACTAAATAGCATTCAGAATACCAAAGGGAATATGAGGTATGATATTCTAGCTTCTGCCTTCAGGCAGTTTACAAGAAGTAGCTGGAGCATAAAGCAAAAGCATAAATGTGCTCCTGTGTGCGATGCATTCAAGGGGAGAAGCCCCAGAGGTCAGGTGAGGAAGCATTTTATACCTGCTCTGCAAACAGCCTTGAATTCAAGAGGAGGCAGGATATACTTCAAACAGTGAGTCTCAGCAGATGAGGGGAAATCTAATGAAGGTGGGGGAGGAGCAGGGGTGGGTACAGAGAGGACATATAGACAGTCTCTGCAGCGTGTCAGTGTGGCCAAGGAAAATGAGGTATGGCCAAGGAAAAGTCACCAAAGCAAGAGGATTCAAGTACCACATAGGAGTGGCAACATCCCAGCTGTCTCACCTGCATGTTCTCTGTCTTCACAAGAGCACAATGGGACAGGCTCCATATGTGGTACAGTTTACAGCTAAGGCCACTGGGGTCACCTGTCTGCTGTGACATGATATGAAGAACTATAAAGCCCAGCTCAACTCTCCATACGCTGGCCTTAGGATTCTTTGTTTCTTCCTGCTCCAAATGAGCCCTCTTTACTGCTCTTGGTATTTTTAGGTATATGTACCCATGTGTGTGTGTACGTGAGTGTATGTGAGTTTGTGTATGTGTACATGGGTATGTGTGTATATGTGCATGAGTGTGTGTGTGTGTGTGTGTGTGAAGTTGCATGGAAGACAACTAGGAACCACATCTTTATCTAAAGACAAAAACCAAAGGTCCTGTCCTACCAAACATAGAGATTAGGGCTAGTCAATTATATCCAAATATGGTTTTCAAAATTAGGCCCTAAAAGGTATATTTTACAATCTTGTTTCCATAAATTATCAGAATTTTAGTCTGTTCGAGGAAAAGTCTATCGGCTTAGCTAAGCATCGTTTTCAGCTCAATCCTTTGAACTCCAAATTAGGAACGTCAAACTTTAGCCTCTGGAGAGCTTCCAGCTCATGGCTGCCCCTCCCTTCCCTTCTCTCTTTCTCCTCCCCTCCTTCTCTCTATTTGCTTGCTTATTCTTATCCTGTATACCCTACATGCAGGATTACCAGGCCCCGACACCTATTTTTCAGTCTCCTTTCCATGAGTCTTCTCCTTTAGTTCACCAATCCAGTCTGTAGGCAACACAGGTTTCCTTCTCCAAATTCTTTAGAACCTACAGGGCTTCCTCACATGGAACATTTATTTTTCCTGCCTGTTCTGTTGGTTAAAACTCATGTGATGCTAGGAATCAGCTGTGGAGACCCACACAGGACTGAGCCCTTTAACATTCCACAGGGAAGGGGTGGGAGGACTCATGAGGCCCCGCCCTCCTGGAGGAGCCACTAACAGTCAATGGTTGCCAGAGGAGGGGTATCATTTCCTTTAGTAGTGTAGGCATTGTGTGAGTTACTGGTACTCTAGTAAACAGCCCATCCATGTTCCTGCAGACGACCCTGTTAAACACAGAAAGAGAGAAAAGAAAGATATACAAAGAGGAGGGGGACTGACTGATTGGGAAATAGAAGGAGTCAGCAGGAGTGGGACAAGAGCAGCCAATGGGGGAGACAGGATCACTGTACTTTATAGATACATACGTGCGTGCGTGCGTGAGTGTGTGTGTGTGTGTGTGTATGAAACTGTCAAAAACATTAAATTTAACCAAATATTTTTTAGTAGTAATATGATTGAGTAATATAATTGAAGTTATAAAAAGAGAAAGCAGGGACCGGAGGGATGGCTCAGTGGTTAAGAGCACTGGCTGCTCTTCCAGAGGATTCTAGTTCAATTCCCAGCAAGCACATGGTGGTTCACAATGGCCTCTAACTACAGTTCTGGGGGATCTGGCCTGTCTCTTGACCTTCATGGGTATCAGGCATGCATGTGGTACACATAAATACATGTGGATAAAACACTCCTACACATAAAGTAATAAAATAAATCGGCAGAGAGAGAAAGCAGAGGGCTAAGCCTTTACTCCTGTCTCTCTCGAGACAACTCTCTTGCATTAAGCATGTGTGATATTTAGAAGTGAATGAAACCTATTTGTGTATAGCTGGGTGACAAATGTAGGTTTCTGACCCACAGGACTAGGTGGGCATTTATCTGAGTATTCAGTTGGGTTTGGAAAACCAAATCTTCACCTAACTGCAAACTCGTGGGATTTATTCCAACGACACAGAGATGTCACAAAGAGCCTCCGTACAGGAAGCACAGCCAGTCCTCAGAAGACTGAGCTGGGACCTGGAGAACCATCAGGAGCTAAGGCAGCTCCTCTCCCAGACTTGCTCTTCTCTCTGGGGCCACATGATCCACCATCTGCTCCCCGCCCTGGCTCCTCTTGCCAGACGCTCACTCTGTACCAAGTCTTCACGGGCCAGGAATCACCATGACCTCTAGTCCCTTGTCTCACAGTTCAACTCTCTCTCTCTCTCTCTCTCTCTCTCTCTCTCTCTCTCTCTCTCTCTTTAACCAAAGAGAAATTCTAAATGGTATAAGTCATGGATCAGGTGTCTGGCCCTGGTCCCATAAACTATTTCCAAAGAGCACTTAAAAATCTCATGGTAAAACAAGACAGGGGGAACCCAGTACTTCAACCCTGCAGGAAGCTTGCCCAGGAACAGTTCTAAAGTGAACAATATATACATACATACTGTGGTAAACTATATTAATTACATTGTGTGTGTGCATTTGCCTGTGTATGCATGTGTATATGAGTGTGTGTGAGTGTGAATGTGTGTATTGTGTGAGAGAGTATGTGTGATGTTTGTGTATGTGTGTGTGTGAGTGTGAATGTGTGTATTGTGTGACAAAGTATGTGTGATGTATGTGTGTGTGTGTGAGTTTGTGTATGTGTGTGAATGTGCGTTTGTGTGTGTGTGTGTGTGTGTGTGTGCACATCTGTAATGAAAAAGTGGACAAGCTAATACTTACAGGATTAGCTCCTACATTTCATATTGAAGAAAAATGAGGAATGAGTTTTTCTCCCAATGGTAAAATAAAATCAAGATACACTTGTTAGAGACTTGTAAGGACAGGGAGATAAAAATAGACGGGATGCAGAATTCAATAGAAAAGTGTGCATTTTGAAAGTGTTATTTAGGAAAGTCTCCTGACATCTATATACAGGGTGGGCAGAATCTGGAGACGACGGAGGGTAAGGAGCCCATTTAGAGCTTGGATTTTATAATCTTCTGTTCATGATCCAGAGCCAGACCACAAAAGTTTAAAGAGTGTGGGCTAAGTGGCCCTCACTCAGAACACAGCATTTTGTCGGAGATACTTAGAGATTAGAAGCAGAAGCAGTAAGTCTGCTGTGTAATATTTACCGATTGGAGCAGCTCTACCCTACAGACATCTTACACATAAATTTAACTATTATTGTGTTGCCCTTTTCCAAAAAAGGGTAAAGTAGATTTGTAGGAGCCCTTAACACATGTAAATCCCCCACCTCTTTAAACCGAAGCGCATTGTATTAAAGAGCCACATAAATTTTACAAGTATTCTGTCCTTTTGAGATCACGGTGCTGTTTTCTTTCTTGCAACACAATTAAAGCGATACCTCTTTGCAAGCCAGTTTGGTGAGCTGTGATGGGGGATATCTCACAGAAGACAGACCTTTTGCAAAGTGCGTGATTGCACTGAGGATATAGCAAAGTGCAGAGGTCCCAGTCTCAGACATTTTAAGGTCTCTGTCAGCAAACAGCTAACTGTTTCATTGGTCACTGCAGCCTGCTTTGAACTTTATTTACTCACTGCGCTTTCTACTTCTCTTAAGCCTGGCTTTAAAAGAAATGATTTAAAGCAGGATTCCCTTAAACAGTGACTAGTCTGTGAAACCGATTGGTGCTTACAAAAGAATGCCCCAATTGATAACAGTGGAATCTCAAATGCTGTATTTTTCCACTGCTAAGGAACACCCCAGGCAGAGATGTGTGAGTTTTGTCTAGTCTGTTCCTAACATGTTTACTCAAACTTAGTCCTGAAGGAAAGAAAGGTTTATATTTCAAATTAAAAGCGATCCATATCAAAGGATTTTTCATTTTTGTACATAGAACATTAAAATGTATTTTGTGCCAGAAATTGATGACAATTGTTTCAATCAAATATATTAAACACTGCCATGACCCTGTAAGTTCAGTCAGAAGAGGGACAAAGCAGAGATCTGGACGTCTTAAGTAATCAGGCTTAGAAAATAATATTATAAGTTGGTTCTGGTTGAGCAAAGAAGAATCTGGAATTCAACCGTCTGTAAACTCAGTGATTTCAAATGTGTTTTGTGATATCTGTGCCTCCCATGAGGGTAAATATTATGAAATCCTGACTTTGAAATATTCTTCCTCAAAAGTGTCCAAGAACACGACTTTTGTTGAGTGCACAGTATTCCATCATATGGCTTTGTCTTAATTTATTATGATGTTGATTTACCAAGCCAATCTCTGACTGCTAGACATAGTTTGTACTTAGTAATCTCCCAGATAATACAAAAAGCTCCAGTTAACATTCCTACAGATAAGTTCTATCTTTGAAACTTGGTTCCCTGGACCCAGTCTCCCTCTGATCTCATCAATTCACTCCACCCCTGTCTTCAGCAGTTTTCTCTTTGGAAACGGTACTATTGCCCCACACAGAATCATCAGATATTCAGACTCTGTTCTCAAAACCTGCACCATCTAACTGTAATCTCCTGTTTCCCCAGCATCTCCCAAGGCTCTGCCTCCTGGTGTTTGACTGCATCTAACAGTTGGTTTCTAGACTAGCATCCAAATCACTTTCCCTCAGGCAGAGAGGAACTGGTTGGGGGAAGATGCTATCAGCGTCTTTACCACTAAAATCAACAGGGAAACCGTTCTTAGTCAGATGACTGTGGTGGGAATATAGGAAGTGTAGAAGCAGAACCATCAGACATGGCTTTTGCCATTTGAACTACGGAAAAGGCTGAAGTGTAACTATAGAGGGAGAAGGAACAATTATAAAGAGGAAGAGGGGGAGGAGGTAGACTGCCATTCTAATAGGAAAGAAAGGGAGCATCAAGAGTGCCCTTCATCAGAGGATGGTTGGCACAGATCAGTAACCTGGAAGTAGAAGAGACTCAAGTCCTGGGAAGTAGTTGAACTAAGAAACCGGTTCTCTTCATCTTCTTGTTCTTCAGTCATGCCGACATCTAAGCTGGACTGGAGTAGACTGCACAAGTGGATACACGCCACACCAGTGTGTAAATGCATTAATGCCGACATCTGAGCTGAACTGGAATAGACCGCACAAGTGGATACATGCCACACCAGTGTACAAATGCATTAATGACGACATCTAAGCTGGACTAGAGTAGACCACATACATGCTACACCAGTGTGTAAATGCATTAATGCCGACATCTGAGCTGGAGTGGAGTAGACCACATACATGCTACACCAGTGCGTAAATGCATTAAAAGATTCTTAGGCGTGTTTTATCAATACCCCTGGGGATATTCCAACGACACTAAACATGTAGTGAGATGGAGCCAAGTGCTTTGCTATGTCTCTTCTCAGAAATACTCTATGGGCTGGGAGGGATTCTCTGACCCATTGCTGGGAAGGCAGAAGGTTTTCCCAAGAAGATGCAATTGAGGTTTGATAAATGGTCTTTAAACAGCCATCAAAAGAAACTGGGTCATCCCAAACTCTGTATTCTTACTAGATAAGTGAGATACAACAGTTTGAGGTCTCGGCTGAGGTTATTCAGAGACACGTAGGTACTATTACCTTATCATCAGTCCTGACACTTTTAGGTAATTCCACAGTCTTCTTTCCTAAACAGATTCAAACCACATACATTCAAAAAGAGCCAATCAACCCTTGCTATGTTAGTTATTTTTCTCATTGACAGGAGCAATGCCATGAAAGGATTTATTTGGGCTCGTGGTGTATAAGAAAATATATTCCATCGTGATGGGAAGGCTTAGTGACCGGCAGATAGGTGACTCTTCATCTTGCATCTGTTGTTAGGAATCAGAAACAGACGAATCCCAGTACTCATCTGCCTTTCCTCCGCACTCCTTTAATCCAGACTAGGAACTCAGCTCATGGTATGGTATCCCCCACATTCAGGGTAGGTCTTCTCTCTCCAGTTACACCTCTGAAAATGCCTTCATAGACATACCCAGAGGTAATACTAAATCCCGTCAAGCTGTCAATGAAAACTAATAATCTCAAGTCCATCCCTTATCAACCTGACTCCAAAACACATTACTTTTAATTCATAAATTTTTATCCCTATTTCTCCAGGGCTCGTGTCAATCTTATAATAAAAAAATGTGTTTAGCCCAATTGTAAGGGTATCTAAAGCCTTAAAGGTTATAACATTGTTTGTTATAACGTTGTTCAAGTGCCCAAAGTCTCTCTTATGGCTAAAGGAATTCTCTTAACCATGAGCTGATGTAAAATAAAAAATAGCAAACCATAAACTTCTAAGGTCACAAAATAAAATTTCCATCCCACATGAGCAAAATAGTGGCAAGCCAAGGAAAAACTGATCAAAACAAGGCAGAAATTCAGTCGGACAAAAACATGTCTGGCACCTGAGCTCTTGGAACCATTCAGGCTCCAACAGCCTTGGGTCACACCACCTCTTCAGTTCTTCTACCAGAATCGAACTTAGCCTCTCTTTTGGGCCGCATCATCCCATGTCTGCAGCTTTCCTTGGTAAACCTCCCACATCCTGAAATCCCCACTGAAGCTTTCCCTTCACCTCCATGGCTTTCTGATACATGATTTCACATACAGTGGACTTTCAGGTCTGCATTGTGGAGACTCTGACCCTGCCATTCATGGCCTGGCTTCAGTAGCCTTCTGAGCCCTTACTTCAAGCCTCTGTCACCCTGTACCTCAAGCATTTTGCCTCCCTGCAAAACTAGCACAATGTAGACGATGCTGCCAAATTCTGTTGCCAGCTTAAGATGTGGTCTGGCCTCATTCTAACACAGTTCTAGTGGCCTCTGTGTGTATTGGCCAAACCTGGAGAAACGCATCTCTCAGTGGTTACTTTTGAGCAGGGAACCCTTCCCATAGTTTTCTCTGTTCTGTCTTTCTCCTTTCAAATGAATTTTCATTTTGGCAAACTGGAGGTTTTCATGGATGCAGCTTTACCCTGGGGGTAGCTTTTCTTTTGCCCAAGTGCAAAGTGTAAGCTTCCTCCTTTATTGCTCTAATCTCTTAAGCAACTACAGATACTTTATCTGCACTCACTCCCACTCCTCTTCTTGCCACACTTGATGTTTTCATATCTTTCTGCTCCACATACTGTTTCCTCACTGTCAACCTTGATAGGAGCAATGAGCAGTAACAATTCCACAGCCTGAATGTCATTCTGTCTTGAAATTTTCTCTGCCAAACAACTAAGTTCATTCCTTCTGAATTCAACCCCATTCAGATTCTGAGGCCATTGGGGGGAAAAATACAGCTAGATTCTTTGCCAGAGTGTAACATGAATGGCCTCTAGTTCACTTCCTAATACAGACCTTGTTCCCACTCATCACACCGATGAGTGGAGGCGTCACTGTCCCTGTTTCCATTATCATTCTTACTCTCACATTCCCACCAGAATGGCCCATTGATCCCTGCCTGCAACCCTTGAGAGCGTCTCTCTCTTCCGTGTCCAATCTCTTCTACTTCCGGCTACAAAGCTTATAAACCACACAGACAGGTTGTCAAGGAAACAGCCCAACTTCTTGGTTCTAATTTTCTCTGTTTGTTACTTTTCTTGTTGATGTGACAAAATACCTGGGGAAGAAAAAGGAATTTAATGACCAAGGAGTTATTTTTGCTTGTGCTTTAAGGGAGAATGTGGTTCTTTATGGCAGGGAGACATGATGGCAGGAGTGGAAGGCGGTTGGTCTCATCATGCCCACAACCATGAACCAGGGAGAGAGGAGCAATGATACTCATCTGAGCTTGTCTTCTGCCCTGCTTTAAGTCGTAGTGGGACTATAGATCATGCGATGGTTGCGTGAACATTCAGGGTCTGCACCTCAGTTAAACCTCTTAGGAAATGTCCTCATCCCAGACATATTCGAAGTGTGTCTCCGAAGTGATTCTAAATCCAGACACGCCGACAATGACAATCACACCTGCTTAGAACCCCACATTAGCTGTTGTTTGACATTGTTCTCTATTCAGTTTTCTTGGGGTTTTCCCCTATCTATCCTGATATTATTCTTTCAAGGACTAATATATTGTCTACTTTTCACCCAAGCCATCATCCCTACTACTTTGAACCCCTTATAGGGGGATTAGTGAGAACTAGATACTCAGTCTATCTGTACCCTAATGGAGTCCCTGCAATGCCAACTGATGCTGAGCACCACACTCCTGGCTGCCATTGAAAAGCAGGCCTGTTTGTACAAAGTAAGTTGTCAAGAAAACACTGACCAGGTATGCAAATTTATTTGTCTCTTCACTTCCTCTGAAAGACCTCGGTCAGGAAGTTCAAATCAGATCTATATATGGTTACAGTTAGGTACTATTCTTCAGACTTCAACCTGACTTTCAGTGGCCACTTGAGATTTGACAAGAATCCGTTCTGGAGTTTAGCAAATGCAGAAAATGAAAAGAACTTCATCAAAGATCCCTGTCCAGGCGGCAGGTAGGGGCCAGTTGAAGGGCAGCTATCCCTCTCAACTCTGGGTTTGATTGACTGGCCAACTCTCAACATTTTCAGGAAAGCAGTGCAACGAAGAAAATGTAGTTGGCAGTTTAAATCAGATAACTTTTTTAAAGGTATGTTGAATATAAACTACCAGGTTTTGTCCATCTGTTTAAACTTAAGTAGACGAGCGTCAGTCTAAAACTGCCCAGGCTACGTGATGAATATGCTTTTGAAATGAATGCTTTCAGATGGTTCTTTTTACAAAAATGTGCACAAAGATGTGTACTGTGGCAGTGGGGTTGGCCTTGTAAGACATCTGGCCGCAACATGGGCCTCATTAAGTTACACCTGTAAGTGCAGGCTCATTTTTTATACCAGTAATATTAATAATAAAGGGCTCATTGAGTAAGATTATTAATGGTGCCAGGTGGAGGATGTGGTATTACTTACAGCCTGGTAGGAGATTGGTTAATGTCTCCTCCCGCCAACGTTTCTGGTTTCATGTTTATAGACAAAATACTCCAGATCATGGCTGGCAACATATTCCATTGAGAAAATGAATTCCTCATTTTCCCATCAGCAAGAAAATTAATAACAGTTAGTGGAAGATTTGAATGAATCCGCTTTCTAATTTTGAACTTACATTCTTTCCGAAGTGCAGGTAAGGTATTTGCCAATTAATTCAAGAAAACATTTGAAAAAGTCAGTCTCGGAATCCTCCTCTCCCTAACGACTTCAGCGTCAGTTTTTCAGGGCTACCTATTTCCCATCGCTTCTTACTTTGAGGGACAGACATCTCTGCTTTTCCCTTTGTGGCCACAAACTGGAAATAGAAAGGAGAAGGAGAAAAAAAAAAGACGACGAAGTCTACAACCTTCCCTTCCTTCTGCGGAATGTTTTCCTGCTGTTTTACTATGTAGGACTTGTAACAGAAGGAAATAGATGCTTGAGGTAGGGCACTCTTTAACGTGTCTTACTACAGGTGTTAGCGAGTCTGGTAAATTCAAAGTATTGTTTGATTTGGCAACCAGATCCCCAGACTTAGAATATCAACTCATGCTTTAGCTTCAGATTACATGCAAGCAGAATAAAAATTGAAATTTAACAAGGCAATTGTTGAATGTTAGTTAAATTGCTTTTGAGTAATAAAAATCCAACTGATTGTTAAGAGCACGCTTATAAAAAGCATAATAGGAAAAAATGCCTTTTATGTATCTTTAGTCATTCATAAATACACACACATAAACTTTTGCACAAACTGCAAACTGGTAACTGCTTTAGAATCTATTTGTATCACTCTTGACAGTTTAAAAGTGAGTTTTCACGTAAGTTGATAGCTCTGTAAAGTACTTGGTATTGTGCAGCGGCAAAAAATGAGAGTTCAAAGCGACGATCCCAGGATACGCAGTTAGTGAGCGGCCTCTCCAGAACAGAAACCTGCCCCCTACGGAATCTAAACTTTCATGGTTTTTTTCCACTCCTCCATCTGTTTTTGCTTTCTCAGCCAATTAACTCCCCTCAAGAAAATTCTAAAAGCCAGCCATGTCTTCCACTGCTACCTCATTTTGGTATAAAGACATAATTTGGATGGTTCTCATTGAGTTAATGGAGAGAAGAGAAAGAGAGCCTCAAGGAGTGTGTAGCATATAATTCCGTTTCCGGGACGTTCAAGCCAGTCAGAACTAATGGAAGGTGACAGAAGTCAGGACTGTGGTTAGCTCCAAGTTCAAGGCATTGGCTGAGAATGTGAGGGAACTTTGAGGTGTGGAAATGTTCTGAATTTTAAAGTGAGTAGCCAAGACACAGGTGTGTTCACATGAAAGTTGAGATGGCACATGATATTTGGGGAGTTCACTGCACCTGCATCATATGCCAATAAGTAATTAACTTGGGGGCTTGCAGATATGGCTTGAGGTAAGAGTACTTGCTTAGTATATATAAATGTCCCTAATACAGTGGTTCTTAGTCTTCCTAATGCTGCGATACCTCATGTTGTGGTGATCCCCCAACCATAAAATTATTTCATTGCTACTTCATAACTGTAATTTTGCTACTGTTATGAACTGTAATGTAAATATCTGATATGCAGGATATCTGATATATAACCCCTAAAGGGTTTGCAGGTCACGGGTTGAGATCTGCTGCTGTAATGTCTTAGGGGGAAAGAATTACACCAATTTCTAGATCCCTGTGGCCTTTTCATCCCCTTTATCTATTCTAATATTGTCAAGTTATTTCTCTTACCATTTGCGACAGCACTTTATAAACTGTCTGCGTTCATGACTGACTCTAACAGCAGAAGCCATTTATTCCTTTTGTGGATGTTTTCAACATGTATTTACCATGACACTTAGCATTTATTCAATTATTGGTCAAACCCCTGGAAAACAGAAAACAAAGTAAATGAATGAATGAATGAATGAATGAATGAATGAGTCCATGGCCTTCAGCTTGCTGCTTTAGAACTCAGACCTAAGATATAGGTAAAGCTTTCGGTTGTATGATGGGAAATGTTTTCATAGATGGGGCTTTCCATGAAGCCCTAAACAGCCAGCTCTCAAGGGCTCCTGCCATGACACTGTCTAGTGTGCCACCCACAATCAAGAGAGAAATGTGAGTCCCAGGGGAAACATCAGACTATCCCTGCTGTTGAATCTGTTGGCCTTTCCACTACATGGCATGCTCTACTTATATTCAAGAATGAGCCTTAACTCCAAGCCTTTTACATTCCTCCCTAGGTCCTAGCGTGTCACTAACTCTGCAATCACAGAAAGACATCCTCTCCAAGCCCAAACCGACCCTGGTGTCTTGCACTGTCATGCCAGACTTTCTTGCTTCTCTGAGGGCTACAATGGCATTTTTGAGGGCAACTCTCCATTCTGAAGACCTCACTTCCGGAACACTTGGAGGGTCTCCTTCAGTTTCTGCTTGTCTGTTGGGTTTACAACTCTCTTTCCAGAGAGCCTGGCCTTCAGCCTAACAGTGAGGAATGCAGCCTTTTTTTTTTCAAGCCTCAGCTGTCTCCATTAGCATAATTAGAATAACGATTCAGGCCCCTACAAACTGCTTTAAACATTGGTCAAGAACTTGTATAAACCAAAGTCCAATAAATAGAAAAACATGTGACATGGTTCAAAATCTAAGTGATTATCCTGCCTTTTGCTGGTTGATCACCATATTCCTGGAGACTCTTCTCTCATTACCCAGCCTCCTCTGAAGATGAATCTAGACCTGGAAGAGGCTTCACTCACTTGTGTGCTACGGGGTAGATGCTAGAAGAAATAGGCATGGGAGGTATAAGAGATGAAATTAAAAGCTTATTATGCCCTCAACTCGGTGATGGTGCCGAAGAGTTTTCTTGCCAGTCATTAGGCATAAACCTATTTCCTAGACACAGACATTTAGTCACTCTATGTGATTCTCGTACATGAATGGCAAATATCTTTTAAAGTAAGACTTGATAGCTTAACAACAAATGAACAAGAGTCCAATTGACTGAATTTCTCTTGCATTACACATTTGATGATGAAGAGAAAGAGGCATCAAAGATATTCCTTCAGTTATTCTTTCTGACATGCATGACGTACCGTTTGAGAGAAGGAGTATATGGAGTCACCTTTCTCTGTGCTCCTCCATGCTTAATTTGACATGAAACACAGCTCGCTTGTTCTAGCGGCCACACATTGCCTTTAAGAACATCTACACTAATTGTGAAGACAATAGGAACTTTCAGAATGTTGAACTTGGAACCAGAAAGTGACTTGAAGCTATCCTGTGGTCAAAGTGACAACTTCTTTGCACAAGCAGCCCTCCAGTAGCCCAGGCTAGTGACATTGTTCTTAAATGAAGATGCAGCCACATCCCACCAAATTCCACCCCTCTCTTCTTTTTTGGTGGTCCTGAGAGAACAAAAGACCTTTAGGTGGTTAGTGCATAAGCAACAGGTGGAATTGAGAGGACACAGAGTGAGGGGAAGAGGATAGGAGCTGGAAGGCACCAAGGTAAGCATGAAGGGAGGTGAGCGGGCGTGGGACGTCTCAGATGTCATGAGTGTCTTGCATACAGAAATGGCCCAGGAAGTGGGAGAGATGGAATCTGCAGCCTGGAGGAGGCTGCTTATGGCCAGAGACCTGCTTCTTCCCACAGAAAGCACAGGGCAAAGGTGAACAAGGAGAGAAAGAAATGGCTCCGTTGCTGGATGAATCGAAAGAACATTGGGGAGCAACTCCAAGATGATTTGTAGGAACAGAGATTGCTCCCTTCTTTTAGCTACATGTTCTAAAAGTCAGGGGGCGGAAGCAAGTGGAAGGAACATTTATTACGTGCCAACTCCGCTCCAGACATCCTGCTTGCACTTTTTAACTTCACCTCATCTAAACTCCATGGGTGCCGGGGTGTTTGTAAGCCCAGAAGCCACATTCTGGAGAGTGGAAACTCCCCGAGGCCACAGGTGAAGCGGGCAGGCTGGGGTCAGGTGTGCTGACTGCAAAGTGTGCTCCCACATGGCCACACAGTGGATCCCACGTCCCTGCTATTTCTACGGGGCTAGACACGAGGTTCACAACAGATGCTCTGACATGTTGTCCCTGGGATTTTCAGGGACTTAAAAGGGCAAAGCAGACATTCATAAATGCAAATGATTTAAGTAGATAAATGAAACGTACTTTTATGAAAGCAATTAAAATTCTAAATAGCAACCATTGAACGACTTGAAACTAACAATTTCAACTTCAGTCACCCCAGCAAGTTGATCATAGATATTAAAGCCTCCCAGTCTAGCAGTGTTCTCAAAGCTTCCAGATACCCCCCCCCCAGATGCTGAAATCAAATAAGCAGGTTTCAGAGACCTCTTCAGGGCTAAGCCATACTTACACCTTCTATCTAACACATAACGTAAGTCTTAAGACAGGATCTGGTTTAGGGTGGGGCTTGTATATGATGTGTGTACAGAAATGATGTATTTCACCCCAACAGTTATTGGAGTTAAAGTATTTGAACATATTCCAGAGAAGTTTAGCTACATCCCTGAACAAACTCCTGCTTCCTTTAGCAACATCTCCAAGCACAGCCCGAGGCTCCCAAGGGTAGCAGATACTGAAATGAGACTGGGTAGAAAGGCCGTTTGGAAAGAGAACCGGGACGGCATGGGGGAGAGGGGCCAGGGCCGCAGCAAACATCCTTGGAGGTCAGTGTATGTGTATGCTAGGGATGTGTCTTATCAATTCCTCCCTGGTATCTGGTCAGTCCTTTGTGTACTGTGAACTTGGGGCACAATGGAAGCGCTCAGAAAGCCATAGGTGTTAGAACCTTCAGCCAGTCCCCGTGAGTCTCTTCCCTGGTAACTCACGCTGTTTGTATAGAGTTGGGGACATGAAGAAGGCCATGGAAAAGGCTCCTGCCATTGATAAAACTCTTCTCGGCAGCCTGAGGTCACGAGGTCTTCACCAGAATATTCTGCAGAAATAGATCAGGCCTTATCAAGGTCAAGCCTATGCCGGCATCTGTATGCTCTATTCTGTCATGATATTAAATTATATGAGTTTTTCATTCCTTATACATAAGATAGGCTTTTCCAATATAACAGACGATGAAAACCTGCCTCTAAAGCAGATAGGGATGAAGAAGGAAGATGCTATGTGTGAAGGTGCCCATCTTTATCATCCAAACTGTATTAGCCACTATAAAGACGATAGCGGATCTTATATGCCAGCATGAGTAGGCAGGCACCTTGCAGGGCTCAACCATGTATGCTCATTCATTCATCCCTATGAACAGATGATAGGGTGAGAAAGGCGGGCATATTAATTTTCGTTTGACAGAGGAGAAAACATACAGAAAATGATTAGGCAATCTGCCCGAGGCCACACAACTAGAGGCCAGATTGATGAGAAGATCAGCCATCAAATTCCGACTCCGGTCATTTCCATCACGTCACCCACGCACGTGGAGGCATGTAACAGGGAAGCAGCGGCAACAGCACAGAAGAATCCACAGCCTACCGTGACCACTCCAGTAGTTGATGGTTTCTCCAAATGTGTCCAGTCCTGAGGGATTGAACACACTCTACAAAAGGACAAGGGCAGGATCAGGTGTCTCAGCAGAGCTTTGACCCCACAGTCTGCAGCCACCTGCCCAGAAAATAAGAACTTCTTTACCATAAGTAACCCAGGAAGCCAGCCTGCTTGCTTTGAGTCAGGGAGACACACATGCTAGCCAATCCCACAGGGCTTCTACTCTCCACTTGGTGCCAGGCCACCACCAGCTTCCCTAGGCCAACAGTATCCTGTCAGGCCACAGTCTGAAGCTGTCCATTTCCCTCACGGTGAAGCTTGCCCTTTCTCTTGCCTGTGAGACGTGGAACAAAACTAAAGACTCTGACTCCCCTGGTGCAGCCTTCTGAAAAGCAGCTGCCCTTTGGTTTGCCCTCAGTTGGTCCTCGTTCAATTCGTCCGATGCCTCAGTCGGTGTGCCCTGGGAGAAGCAGATGGAATACTGAAGACAGACTCGGATCGTGGGGGAAGGAATAGACCGATGTTTCTCCTCGGGGAAGCAGTGGCAGAGGCAATGGTCTCTCCCTAAATGGCAGGCAGGCCACTGGATGCTCCCCGAACTCCGCTGTCTCCAGGCTAGCTTCTAAGGAGTGGGAAGGGGGAGCGGGATGAAAATCGAGTACAAACATTGAGTCTAGCTGGGATGCTCTGTGGCTTCATTCATGGCTTCCTCAGACAGGGTGAAAAGGCCTCTTTGTTGGAGAGAAAAAGCGTCTCTTGCCTCCTCTTTCCCTGACAGGGAAGATGTAGAAGGGTCTCTTGTGCATTGCTATCCCTTAAAGGATCTCAAGCCAACTCTGCACCTCCTGTCCCTTACTAATTCTGAGGAGCAAAGTAATACTTTTGTCTCTTAAAATGACAGCCTGGCCAACAAACAAATAGAAATGAAAAACAGAATCCTCCTGCCCTGTTTCTGCGTGAGGCCCTCGATACATTCATCTCTTCACTTGCTGTGGCTCACTTTCATCCTTCCGTTTTGACATCTCAGGCAGGGAGGAAGCCCAAATAACCCATAACGGTTTACAGCTTCAATGCGGAGCCGTAAAGCTGTTTTTCTATGAATATAGATTATTACATTTTTTTCACAAAGCAAGTAAACAGATGCATAAAAATGCATTATTTCCCAAGCATAGGAAAACCTGAGATAAGTGTAGTGCTTTTAATTTGTTTTTATGATTACTTGTAATTAATTAGCATCAAAAGTAAAGTATCAACATCGAAATTGTACTATCAGATGTGAGCAGGGTACTCCAGGAGTGATTGGCAGGCTCAGCTTTCTACCGAGGTAGGAAAATGGATGATTCTTTCTTTCTTTCTTTCTTTCTTTCTTTCTTTCTTTCTTTCTTTCTTTCTTTCTTTCTTTCTTTCTTTCTTTCTTTCTTTCTTTCTTTCTTTCTTTCTTTCTTTCTATCTATCTATCTTTCTTCTTTCTTTCTTTCTCTCTCTTTCTTTCTCTTCCTTCCTCCCTCCCTCCCTCCCTCCCTTCCTTCTGTCCTTCCTTTTGTTTTAACTATGCTTAAATGAAAGTCTCAAAAGCCAGGAACAGCTCAAAGGAAGACATTTAAAACAGATTGGTAGGAAAGCCCTGGTTGTTGTCTGCCGAGTGACAAATGGTGGTAAGGGGTGAAAACACAGCACAAGGAGCAGCCATGTAACTTGATCGCATTAGGGCAAAAATAAAAACCCTCTTTAAAAAAGAATAGCGGGCGGTAGTGGCGCACACCTTTAATCCCAGCACTTGGGAGGCAGAGCCAGGCGGATCTCTGTGAGTTCGAGGCCAGCCTGGTCTACAGAGTGAGATCCAGGACAGGCACCAAAACTACACAGAGAAATCCTGTCTCAAAAAACAAACAAACCACAACAACAACAACAAAAAACCCTTAGAACTTCTGGCTGGAGAGATGGCTCAGCAGTTAAGAGCACTGAATGCTCTTCCAGAGGACCTGGGTTCATTTCCCAGCACCCACGTGGCAGCTCACAACTGTCTGTAACTCCAGTTCCAGGGCACCCGACATCCTCACACAGACATACATACACTAATGCACATAAAATAAAAAGAAATATATTCTCACGCCAGGCTGTGGTGGCACATGCCTTTAATCCCAGCACTTGGGAGGCAGAGGCAGGTGGATCTCTGTGAGTTGGAGGCCAGCCTGGTCTACAGAGTGAGTTCCAGGAAAGGTGCAAAGCTACACAGAGAAATCATGTCTCAACCCCCCCCCCCAAAAAAAAAGAATGGAAAATGAAGTCAGGTGTGGCGGCACATACCCTGCTTGTCATCCTACCTCTCTGAGGAGTATGAAGAAAGAAGAGTGAGAATTCCGGTCTAGCCTGGGCTACATGGTGAGATCCTGTCTCAAAAGCAACTAACCAACGACAACAACAAAAATAACAACAGGTTAGTTCTGCCGAATGACAGTAGTTCATACACTTGCTCCAATCCCTAAACATGGGAAAGAATTTGACAAGTGTTACCGTTTTCTTTAACTAACACCTATTTATCACCACCCACCCCACCCCCGCCCCCCAAGACGAAAGATGTGAGTATTTGCTGTTGGTCATTTTTAAAAGAGCCAATCTGCTGGTCTGTTCAATCGAGCGGTTCCACTGACCTCTGTCTGGTTTCTCTGACATTTACTGCGGGCTCACCCTGCTGTGAGCTGTCCTTTGCAGAGAGTGCCAACAACAAAGAAAACAGATATTTAGTAAGCAAACAGATTTTTATCTGAGAAGACTCTGTGTGGGGATTTAGAAAACACAGGTCCATCTATTTTATTAACAAGAATGCACTTGAACCGAGAACTCAATATCTGCAATACAAATAGAATTCAACAATAGAAAAGGGGGGAGGGAAAATACGATTAAAATCCCAGTTTTTTTTCCCTTAGCACCCCTCCTAACAATGAGGGGCTCCCATCATGAGACTGTGTAGCTTCCAACAAAGTTAAATAAAATAGATTTCCTTTTGACAAGTTTCATTCTGTGGCAAGCCCTCCAAAGGCATACAATATAGTTCTTTGTTTGGGGAGAGCCTTCTGAACTGAAACTGTATGCCTGTATTTTTCCAAATAATCCGTTGGGAAAAATAAAAACTGTGACATGTTGCTAGGAAGCTGGGGATAGATTGACACCTATGCGGACAACAATATTGATGCAAGAATATAAAGTAAAAGTACATTGCTTCCCAATCAAGATAGCTGAGGAAGTGGTGACCCCAGACAAGTTCATCATTATTTGCCCATTTCCTCTAGGGATTCTAGTCCGGGTGACCCTGATGCTACAAGTGACCTTTGCAAGTTACTAAGGAAAAGTGTCGGAGTTTCACAAGCCCCAGGGACATAATGCTAAACCAGACCAAGGATGTCTGTACCGTAATTATTGTTCTAGAAAAACCTACACTAAATTGTACAAGAATACTAAATGTCAATGAAAGTTCAGTCCGTGCCAACTGTGTTCTTACTTAAGTGTCTAACTTAAGGGTTTGTCAAGTGCTGAACTGTTCCCACCTCCTCCGTGCCCAGCTGCTGGAAGAAGGAACCGGGCAAAATTGAGGGATCCATAAAATTTCCATCCAGGGTATTTTGACACTGAGAGGTTTGCAGGCTGTGCCACTGACAATGAAAACGCATTCCCAATTCCCTTCAGGGCTGTTGTCTTTCAAGCTTCTAGAAGGTTGGATCACCCTTCCCCAAACAGAATGTTAAAGACACCAATGAGAGGAAGTTACTAATATTTTTTTAATCCAATGACAGAAAAATGATAAAGATATTCAAAGCAGAAAGGAGGCAAATCATTGTCCTATTTACAGAAAGTGTCCCTTGGTACACTTCACTGAAGTGAAGTACATTCACTGAAGTCACCCCAAAAGGGAGGAAGGAAGCCCATGCATTGAGTGCCAACGCCACTTCTAATTTGGAATTTGGTTTCCAGTTGTGAACACACCTTGGATTTCTGTTAGGAAGCTGATTTTCTGTGGATCCAGTCAGGTCATTCAGCTCAGTGGCCACTGGGTCACTATTTCTTTGTGACTCTTGATCATCCATCATTCTTCATGGGGGCATATGTTGGTGGAGGAGGAGGTGTTGCTAGGGGGATTCCCTCAAATCTCGACTTCCTAGGTCTGACTGAAGATCAGATCCTAATGAGGGGTAATCTCCTAGACACAAGATCAGCCCCGAGCACTAGGACTACTTCCAAGTCAGTCTCTACGATGCATCAGTAGTAGGGTACGCTTGAATGTGAACCATGAGAGACAAAATCACTTTCAGTCATACTTTATTCTGATAACTGATAGAATAAAGTTCTGAAAAATCTAGCAGGGCCATCCCTGGAAAAGATTAGTAAAAGTTGTTTTTCTCAACTCACCTCCCTTCGTTGGCCTTTCAAGCAGGACTCTGAGTACTTATGGAGTACTCTTATGGAGCTCTCCCTGAGATGCCTCCTTCAAAGCCACACTTTGTAATAGTATGATATACAAACTTCAGCGTGAACACTTGAATACATTTTCATGCTTTGGTTTGAAGTGTGTGCACCTTTGTGCTTTTCTCTCTTTCCTCTTTTCCTCCTTTGGTGACTTTCTTTGAAACACACTACTGAGAATCTTTTCATGACTCTGAACAGAGCTCCTTTGTTGGTATCGAGTTGTAAGTGGTAGAGGTTCCAGAACTTTCTTGTCAGTGCCGCTCTTTGCTCAAGGAAATATCAGGGACGGGGTGGATGTGGTGACAGAGTTCTGGGTTTTAATGTGGAGAAATCCAACAGAGAACATGGGAGAGAACACATGATATGAGTTACAAATACACGGTAAGTAAAATACATGAGAAGTCAAGTTGCTGAGGGCAAGAAAGATTAGCATCCTTCTACATCCTCACACAGAATGCAAGAACACTTGAAGTTCTCCAAGCTCAATCTGTAGAACATTTATGGTTGTGACTGATGAGGGTCATAGATGTTTCTTTCTAAGAAAATCTTAAAATATTATCCATCAAATAAACACCCAACCTAACAATGTAATATCAGAATGTGAACCTAGTCTCCAGTGATTTTAACTGTAGACTACAACCTGAAGTGGTCATGGAAGGGACTTCTAATAGTTGTAGCTAAGGCCTGGGAGTGTGTTATGGAATTGCTGAGGCTAGCTGATTGGTCTGCTGGTACCAGAGGTCATGTAAATCACACATGACTCAGCACAGTGTCTGGTAAAGGTGGTCAACCTTCTGCCTCTGTTATTCTAGAGAAATAACTCAAAATAGTGATTACCTTGGAGTATAATTAATTACATTATATATGCATTCTATGACTTCCTGTTACAGATGCTTCTGTGTTTTGGCTGGTGTGTGCCTGTTGAGGTTTAGATGTGTCCAAAACCATTTCCATGTTGGAACATTAATACTTAATACAATAATGTGGACAGCGGGGATCTTCATGAAGTCGTTAGTTCAGGAAGGTTCTGCCATCATGAGTAGACTAATTTCCTTGCCATAGGAGCAGCCTCCTATAGATACCAAGGCTAGAGTCCCTTCCACAATTGCACTTACACTCTCTCAGCCTCCTGCCATGAACTGACCCAGAAATAAGACCCTCACTGGAAGCTGCCACCTTGACACTGAACTTTGCAACCCCCCCGAAATGTGGGAACTTCTTTTTTATGCTATAACTCACTCTGCTCCTAGCACAAACACACTAGAGCACAACTGACACAAAGAAGCCGGGCTGTTGCAATAGCAAATATTTGCAAATACAGAAGAGGTTTTCAAGGTGGAAAGTGGATAAAGACTGGAGGAATTTGGAGGGAAAGCTTAGAGTGCATGTATGGAGGTGTAGAGCACTGGGACAATTCTGAAGAGACCTCAGAAGAAGTTTGGAATTTCTTAGAGGTTACTTTAAATAGACATGATCAGAATGGCGGTAGTATATGGACAGTTAAAGGCCATAAGGTCTCTGATAGAAATGAACCAGAATTGGGGGAAGATAAATAACATCCTTGTACTACAGCTGTAAAGACTTGGGTAGAATCCTGTCCGTGTCCTAGAATTTTTCAGTGGGCAGAAATGAAAAGTGGTAAGCTAGGATATTTTAAGAAAAAAGAACTGAATAAAATATTGAAAGTTGCTTTTAACCAGGAACACTAAAATAGGAGGGAAGAAACAATTTAAAGATGGAATTGATGCTTAAAAGGAAGACAAATGGAAAGACTTGAAAAATGCTGAGCCTAGCTATATAAAAATATATATAAATTAACACTGCTTTTGTGGCAAACCATGGTGACACATGCCTGTAATCCCAGCACTGGGGAGGCTGCAACAGGAGAATTGCTATGACTTTGTGGTCACTATGGTCTTCCTTGTGAGCTCCCGTCAGCCTGGATTACAGGTTAAAAGTCTATCTCAACAAAACACTGTTTTATAGCATCTTTTGGACACAGCAGGACTGTTACACCCACGAATTCACAGCAGCTCAAGTTACCTGAATAAGACTTGCATAAAAACAAGCCAGTTGACATGCTAGCACAGATTGGGGAGAGGTTCACTCTTCCCCACATCCAACTGAGGAGAAATTAACAGATAATGGTTCCTGGGGAAGCAAGAGTCAGTTTTCTGTCAAGCTGTTGCTCCTGATAGGTTGCCTATGCTCCAGTGAATATCCCTCCACCCAGGAGTATATGGGCAGCACAAATTGTACTTGGTAGTGGGAAAAGAGAGATGGGGGACACAAAGTCGGGAGGGGGTGAAGAGTTGGAGGGTAGATCTAGGAGAAGTTAAAGTTGAAGATGACAAAATACAGTCTACAAAATTCTCCAAGAATTAATAATAATATTATATTAAAATATGTTTCTGGAGGGTATTAAAGGTGTGATTAAATTACCAAGACATCCACATAGCTCTGTTCACCCCAGCAATGGGAGAGTGACCCATTTCTTAGCCCTTCCAGATAACCCAGGTCTCTGAGAACAAGGTTTGCCAAGAAGTGTCTGTGGGACCCAAGGCTGTTCTGGGACCCCTGCTTCTAGCACCTACCAGAGAGCTCCATGGATGTAACAGTCCTACCTCATATCAGGTACAGGAGCAGTTTGTGCCTAGTTCCATAGTGTACAGATGGGAAGCCTTGATGATGTTTCAAAGAGCCGGATCTGCCAAAATGGAGAGCCATGCTGAGCATGATTACCTCCTCCTACAACTCAAAAGATGCATCTAATATTCTAAGCACCTATGAAGGAACCTGTCACATGGACAGCGTTGCACAAAGAGGGCCACCACAGTGATGCCTAGCAAGACCCTGAGAGTGGGGCAACAACCTGACCCCCAAATTACAATACCAGCAGTGTGCAAGTCTGACAGACACCAGATTTCATCTCCCCCAAACTGCTGAGTGGATACAGCCTGGCAAAATCCCAGAAGCAAGGCCACCCAAGTCCTTTACAAATGGGATTTGCGGTAGACGGTTAGTGATGAGAGTTCTGCTTTGATGGTGGCTCTATGCTGTTATTGTCCATTACTCAAAGTTAGAAGGCTGAGATCCAGATAAAAGGGCAATTTTAGCCTTTGCCTCCCACACAGAAAAGTTGAACTCACCCTTTTTAGAGAGCATAGAGCTAAGGTAGTGTGGTATTTGTTTTTGTGTCAGGGCTATTTTTACTTAACACAAGGTTCATTCATGTCATGAATGATGTGGATGATTAGTACTCTTTTGTATATAGGCTCCACATCTCTTATCCATTCATCCACTGATGAACATTTAAGTCATTATCCGTTTTTTGATAACTACAAATAATACTGCAAAGAACATGGAGACATTGAGATCTCTTCAATAGGCTAATTACATTTTTTTTTGTTGTTTTTTTAAGACAGGGTTTCTCTGTGTAGCTTTGTGCCTTTCCTGGAACTCACTTTGTAGACCAGGCTAGCCTCGAATTCACAGAGGTCTGCCTGGCTCTGCCTCCCCAGTGCTGGGATTAAAGGCGTGTGCCACCACCGCCATTTTTTAAAATAAGTATCTACTAAGCTGTCCTTTATTCCCATCTAGTTATTATCTCTATTTATTGCTCTCAAGGATGGGGTGGAAAAACTACAATTGGTAATTCTCCAACTAAATTTACATTGCTTAGAATCAAATGTTTGAGGAACTGGGATGGAGAAGTCAGAGCTTCAGGAGGACCGACTCTTAGGAAAGAACTCTCTGAATGTATAAGATCTCAAGGTTCAAATACTTAAGTCTGCCTGGCTTTTCAAGAAGCATTTAGACAGATAATACCTTGAGAAGGGCCCTGCACATGTCTTGTGTGGACAGTCTGAAAGACTGGACATTCCTCCTTTCCTTCCCCTTTCTTTTTTTCTCTCTCCTCCTCCTCCTCCTCCTCCTCCTCCTCCTCCTCCTCCTCCTCCTCCTCCTCCTCCTCC
>CABHPH010162089.1:419-33866 GCA_902168325.1 Peromyscus nudipes | reverse complement strand
AATTTCATCCAAGGAAAAGACCATGATCATTTTTAAAACCTGGAAACAAAAACAACCTTACTACAATCTGTACATAAGTAGATCAACACCCAGAGACGTACAAGACTTTAAGCCTCTGCCTGATGTTTCCATCTATTTTGAATCTCTGATACAACAATTCTGAAAGACTATTCAGACTTTTGAGGTTGGTATGAGCATATTTTTCACTATATGAGATGACCAAGACTTTATAAGAAAAAAGGTGATGGCTGAAAAGTAGTGTGCCTGGGTGTCAAGTTGGCAATAGGGATTTGTGATAGCTAAGAGGTATCAATAATTTGACAAGATTTAGAATCCCCTAGGAGTGAGGTCTCCAGCATGCCTGCAGGGGTCATCTGGATTATGCTCGTTGAGGTAGAAAGACCCATTCTAAAGGAGGCAGCACCACTCTGGGGTTGAGTCCTGGACTACATCAAAAGGCAAAAACTGACCATATGCATTCTTTGGTTCATAAATTATAAAGCAGGTGCTTCAAGTGCTGGTCACCTTGACTTCCCCATGAAGGACTAGACCCTCAAACTGCAAGCCAAAAGAAATAAGGAATAAACCCTTCCTCCCTTCCTTAAATAGCTTTTGTTGGGGGTATTTCCTCACAACAACAAGAAAAGTAACTAAGAGAGTCTCAGATGCACAGTAACACAAGTTTTAGCTTTAGTGTTTTATTGACCAAACCACTTTCTTAAAAAACCATTGGCCTAAAGAATGTACTGTTTTATAGCCTGGAGTGGTTTTTGAAATTATACACATATACATATATACATACATACATACATACATACATACATACATATATATATATGTTTTTGTGTATGTGTGTGTGTGTGTGTGGGGGAGAGAGTGTGAGGGAGAGAGAGAGAGAGAGAGAGAATGCCAAAGCTATGTATATATAGGTCATAGACAACCTGTTGGAATTGGTTCTTACCGACTCCATAGGGTCACAGGGTTCAAGCTCAGGTCATTAAGTTTGACAGAAAGCACATTTACTGCTGAGCAGCCTCCATGAGTACTTGCATTTGGAGTCTTGCACTGTATGCTCAGAACCACAGGGCAGGGCTCCCTACTAAAGACAAACCATGTAGTCCATGAAGTCAAAAGGACTTCCTAGTAGTCCATGATGGACAGAAGCTATTAACCTAACCTTCCCATTGCTTTGGCATCTTCATCTCTGTTTCTTCTAGATGTTTTCCCTCCCTTTGTTGATTGTACCTTTAGCAGCCCTCCTAGTGGGAGCGCTGAACCAACATATGCCTACACATAGATCCACTTTTGGGCATGTCTATTACTCTTACAAGTTATTTTAATTCCTGATATGTCGTGTAGTTTTATCTTTCAAACAAGTGTTAGGCGCTAACTCTTCTGTAAATACCTTTTATTCACTTCCTAGCAAAAGTCACTCTGGAAGGACTAAAACCTACAGAAATTCCAGAAGTGGTGGCTTTGAGTGGAGGCTGTCTTGAACCATCATTTTTAGCATTAAATGCCAAATCTTGTGCTCTGTGTACTGCCTCATTAGTTATTAATGAGGCAGCATATTTGTTCAAAATTTATGATTGTTGATTTGCCCCCATCACTGTATGAAATATTAACATAGCATTTGTACTTGCAACCATTTGCAGACATTAGATCGTACATTTGCATATTCATGAGTACTCATAAATGTTTAAGGAGACAGTGCAGAAAGCATGGGAGCTGTCAGACAGCCAGTAAAAAGGCATATTTACAGCGTTAATAAGTATTTGAGTTTATAGGCCCCAACGATGAGCAACAAATTAAGTGAAATTCTGGTTTGCCTATTGTAGAGAGCTAGGGATTTTGCTATTTTTTAAAAAGCTTTGTAAACTTAAATTCATTTCATAGATGCTGAATAAACGCTTAGTGTTTAATCACAAAATGAATGGCCTCAGTGTGAAGGACTTGTTCAGAGCATTGGGCATTTAGAGACTCCATCCCATTCTTGCTAATACAGTTGTTTTTCCTGCCTTGGACTTCCCTTTTATTAGAGTGATGTGGGAAAGCAATAGTCTCTCCCATGCTCAACCAAAACCATTGTAGTTCTATTAAGAAACTGGGAGGGATGATACGTCCTGGTATCACTGGACAAGCCAGTATACTTGACTAAGTTTGTCGACCTAAAGCAAGGAGCATAGCATGAGGGAAAGACACAAAACACCCAACTCACTGACTTGTCTGTGGGTTACCAATAACCACTATATACAAATGGCCACTAAAACCCAACCAGTGCTATTATAAGACACCTCACGCCTGTGGTTCTCTTGAGATCCATGGTAGAAATCATATAAACTTGGAATTTTATGACCTGGAGAAGGAGATGCTCTATTAGTTCATGAGCTGTGACTTCTGTTGTTATGGTCTAATTGCTAAGCTGGTCAGAATTTTCCCTACTGGCATCCTCAGATGAAACCTCTAGCAGGTCTCCTTTGCCCAGTCCTTACTTTGATTTAGTAAGGACCTGCCAGTCATCCTGGGTGACTTAGCTACACCTAGTTATTTTCATTTGGTATTCAGCTCAGGCAACTTGTTCAGAAGGCCTTAGCAATGGGTCTGGTATTTCGAAATCTCACTAGCCAGAAGCACCATCGCCCTTCCTGAATGTCCCTCCATGAGGCATGTTGGACCTTCCAAGTATTTCTGAAGGAATGAGGAGCTATGAGAAGTCTTCGGGGACTGATTTCAACAGTGTCACCACAGTAGCACTTGCATTCTGCTTTATAGATTAATGGGAACAGGATAGATTACTCAGTGGAATGGGATCTTCTAAGAGTATCAAAAAACAAAGAGAAGGAAATACCCTGTCCTCTCAGAATGTGATTTCCACTGGGGGAGGTGAGGTAATGTGGAAGAGGTTCCAGAATATTTGCTTTAAACCTTCTCTGTTTCTCTCTCAGGTCTTCATCAAAAACATGTTGGACTGAAAGCAGTGGGATTTTTCTTCCTGTCCCAGTTAGCTTCAGCCATCAACTTGACCCAGCTCACACGGATCTCAATAAGTCTTGGCTGAGGGATTGCCTGTATCTGATTGGCCTTGGCTATGTTTGTGTGCAATTGTCTTGGTAATGATTCACATTGGAGGGCTTGGCCCACTATGAATGGGACCATCCCTAGACAGGGGAGCCTGAGCTGGATAGGAAGCAAGCAAAGCATAAACCTACGAGTAAGTCAGTGTGTAAGCCAGGAGGCGGCATTCCTTCATGGTCTCTGCTCTAGTTGCCATGCCTTGACTTCCCTCAGGGATGGACTGTGTATGACCTGGAAGTGTAAGAGGCAATAAACCTTTCTCTCCTGATGTTGCTTTTGGTAGAGTATTTTTATCACAGTAACAGAAAGTAGCTAAGACGCTTCCCCTTCCTTTGCAATACCCTGTTGTAATACCCTGTCTTACAACATATCCTCTTTTGTAGTTATATATTTCTTGTGCCCCTTTGTTTGAGGTCATGATGGAAAAAAAAAAGTTGCAGAGAAAAACACATTGATTTCCTAAAGGAACAATCTAACCTCCTATGCAAGCAAGCCTTTGATAAATCAAAGACAAGATATATTTCCAATACACACACACACACACACACACACACACACACTCATGCTCAATCCTTTCACAATAGTGTTTGTTAGCTTTTTGTCAACTTGACACAGAAGAGAAAATTCCTGTAGGCAAATTTGAGGACGTTTTCATGACTAATGATTGACATAGGAAGGTCCGGCACTGTGGGTGGTATACCATTCTTGGGTAGGTGATCCTGGCTGCATAAGACAGCAAGTAGCAAAAGCAGAAAGAGCAAGGTGGTAAGTAGCAGCAACACCCCCCCCACACACACACTCCAGGTCTCTTCTTCAGTTCCTGTCTTCAGGGTCCTTCCCTGAGTTCCCTCAGTGATGGACTGTAAGTGTCAGATGAAAATAAGCCCTTTCCTCCCCAAGTTGCTTTCGGTCATGATATGTATCACAGTGATTAAAAGTCAACTAAGACAACACCTAGTTAATTTCTAACCAGAATAATTTTCTTAATTCAATATTTACCTGTAATGATTTTCATATATGCATAGTAATTCAGAAAACAGAAAAAGCTATTTTTAAATATTTATATTCTACATTTTAAGAAAATGTAAGTAGTGAACAAAACAGATAAATATATATCAGATTACTATAAGACTCTCTTAAGCTTGAATCACAGATTTGTGGGATGTGATGGCTTCTCTTTGGAAAGGAATGTGTGGAAGATAAGAGGCAAGCTAGGGAGTTATTGTAGTAAGCTGGTGGGATAGGTAAAAACTAGGACACTAGCTGCCAGCATTGGAGAAACTGTTGCCTTCCAAAGATGTTTTGAAGATAGGACCAATGGGACCTGGGCATCTAGTATAAGAAAAAGTCAAAACTAGTTTAATGTTTGGAACCTGCATAACTTGAATAATATCCAAACTGGGTCAATGGCAGGAGGTGCAGCTTAAGGGTGGGAATCGGGATTCTGTTTAAGACAAGTTTAGAGTGCAAGTCTCAAGTGCAGAAATGCAAAACAGGCAGCTAGGAAAAATGATCCAGAGTGTGGAAAACAAGTCCAGGTCAGATATGCAAATACAAGGGTTATTGGCAAACAAATGGCATTTAAAGCCATTTTTCTGGGCAAGATGGTATAGAGAGAACTTTAGATGAAAGAAAATAGAGGCAGATATGGATCCTGGAGTATCTTACAATTAAAGGTCATGATCCAAGAAGAATCAGACAAAGGAGACAGCATAGTATTAGGAACAAGAATATTATGGGGTGAATATTGACCTAAAACTGTTTCCACGGAGGAGTGTGTGGAATACAGATGGTCAGCCGGGTAAAGGGACAAAGAGAATTTGCCACCAGCCTTGAAACGTGACAGCCACCAGTGCCTGGTGCTGACTGCAGTCATAGGTTCTGAACAAGACAGTTCCAAAGAGATAGGGGGCAAAATGTTCACCAGCAGGTGAATTTCGACAGAGACATCATTGAGATCTAGTCTTGGGCCTCATAAAATGGGTCCCCTGGGAGGACAGAAGGAAATGGAGAAAACACTGTCCCTTCCTGCTGTAGGGGCCTTCTCTGAGCTCTTGAGGCAGGAAGAAATGAGCTCTGTCTCTCACTCAGCCCATCTGACATGCTGAACACTCTACAATATGGAAGCCAGGCTTTCCTCCATGCGTTCTCTAGTCCATGAAACCCCGTCCCACCACTTCAGAAGTGCAGTCTGCCCTGGCCATGGCACCAGTACAGGGAACTAATGGGCAGAGGTCTAGTCTGGCACTTTAGTAAAAGAAAAACCCCAGATGGGAGGCTTTTTAAGTGATGTAACTAATAAGGCTCCTGTCTATCTCACCACACGTTTTAAGGAGATCCTGAGAACTTAGAGCCACTGGTTCATTCTTTCTCTTTGCTCTAAGGTTGGGAGTCAGATCCCCTGAGCTCTATTTTAAGTACAAATAAAATCATGTGGGAAACGAAGGCTCCACAACTTAGGAACATTTGAGGAGTGGCCTAGCCAAGTTGATGAGTTCCAGGCTCGTGAGAAACCCAATCACAAACACAAAGAAGAAGAAAAAGACAGGATGGTTCCTAAAGACTAATACCCAGACTTGTCCTCCATGTGTTCATGTACTCAGCACATGTATGAGCATACACATACACAAACATAGAGAAAAAAAACAGACAAGATAAAGAAATGGTTGATCTCTGTAAATTAGTCAATTGGTTATTTTAACAAACAAGGCTAGTTAGTACGATTGACATAGTTATTAATATTTACATATGTACATATATGAGTGTATAGGTATGTTGGGGGGAACAGGTAAAATTTTCAGTGATAAATAATTGCTCATTTGGCTTTCAACAAACTGATTTCCATTAATGACTTCATAAAGATTAACAATGATAACTTATGAGGTAAGCATTTAGTTTCTACTGCAATCATGAGGCAAACTTTTGTGGTAGCCAGTTAGGCCTTCCAGATCAGTCTAGCCCCAACCACATGCTTTTATATGATTATGACCATGGGGCTGGAAGCTGCAGCCAGAGTCTATCTCCTACTTGGAATAAAGCCTAAGACTTTAGTTCTAAACCCTCTTAGTCTATCAGCATTGCATGGAAATATTTGGGGAGAATTTCCTCATATGTTTCCTTATACATTGTATTAGTATAAATCATTGACTCCCATGTGTCATAATTTTCTGTATGTTCACCATGGTGACACCAGGTGTACAGTGTTAGCCTGGGTGAGCCTGTGGGAAACCCTTGCATTGCTGTTGGTCTCTGCCTTGACGTTGCTGCAGCTTGTGTAGAGTTTCTTCTTTTCCTCCTTTTCTGAGCTGCCGTCTGTTAACGCAGCCTTGATCTTTCACTTGAGGGGAAATGTCTCATCCATGCTTTGCTGTTGATGCTACCTTTCCCAGGACTATTGGAGTGCCTCTTGCCATTTCCAGAAAGACAAAAGAAAGCCTCAAATAAAGGGAATCCAAGAAGAAAATTCCAAATGCCTCAGGGCCTAGACAAGAGAGACATTTTTGCAACAAGAAATTCCCATCACCCTTTGAATCACCCTTCATAGAAACCATCCTAGAAGTTGGTCCCTCCCAAAAAGAAATGTCACCATACTTGGTACTGTCAGGACCCAGCAAGGTCTAGACCCTTGTATCATCCACCAAGATTCATCATTCCCTGAAGTTGAGTAACTTAAGTCATGGGGATCCCCCTTTTCTCAATTAGTACTTTCCCATCCTACAAACAAAAGCCTTTTACGTGGTGAGCAATTTGTAAAGCATAAGTTAGACTCATAAATGGATATTTATTTTTATATAAATCTTGGCAAATTGAGGCTGTAACTTTACAGAGGTGATTACAATTTGAAACGTAACAGAGCAAGCAGAAGATAATAAAGGGTCATTATTTACAATGGCTCTATTTACAATGAAGTACTAAATTTATTTTAATAAATATTAATTTTGTACTTATGAATAGTCATTCACAGACAAGACAATAAAAACTTTCACTTCTGCTTGCTCAGTCTTTATGCGCAGCATACAAATCAAATCCTCATTCAATCCCACATTCATACTTTGAGCTTCTATGTTTTATCAGTGTAGTCAAGTTTCTTGTTTCTTAACCTATTTTCTTTATAATAAATGACTTTATAGATTTGGTTCAAACTCAGCTACAAATGTAGCAGAATTACACCAATAAACCAAGAAAGGAAAGGAAATGCTAGTCCATTTTATCAGCATGTTCCAGTCACAGGTGAAAACCATGGTGGTTGGCAATTTCTTTGTGTGGCAACCACTCACAAGGCCCTTCAACAGAAGGCTCTTAATAGCAGAGTCTAAGTCACTGCATTTTCCTCCGGTGACATTTTTATTTTCTAATTTAGCAAGGCTTTTTCTTTGTTTGATTATTTTTTAATAACCTTAACTGATGACAAAGGGAAAATTTTCTTCGGGGAAAACATGTTACATGGCTGGAAGTTTCCCACTCCTCTACCATAGTCTAACTTAGGACGATACATAGTCTGATTTGAACCCAAAGAATAATACTGTCCAAGTAGATTTAAGGTGATAAAAGTGTCTCACTAATTTGGATTAAGTAGAAAAGTAAATTTGTGTTGAGACACTGAGTCTTGTAACAAGTCTTTTCTCTGCCCCACCAGCCAGTTCTCAAATAATGACAAGGAGACCTCTTATTAATTATGAAAGCTCAGCCTAAGCTGAGGTTTGTCCCACTAGCTCTTACAACTTAAATTAACTTCCTTCTATTAATCTTCATTTTACCACATGGCTATTCACCTTTCTTTCATTCTGTATGTCTGACTCCTTTTATGTCTCATTAGCATCTCACTGGTGTAACTCACGCACATAGATTCCTCCTCTTCCTCTCTCTCCCTGGAAATCCTGCCTATCTCTCTCTCCTGCCTAGAATAATGGATGCTAATAATTGAGAAACAAAGAAGAAAATTTCTTCTGACAGGACATGGGTAGAGCCAAAAGAACTCCATGGACTTGATGAACACTATTGTTTTAACAATGTCCAATTATTGCCACCCACTCAGACCTTAAAGTCAACTTTAGCATCTGAATGAGAGTCCTATGGTCCCTGAGATGAAATTAGAATATCCAACTCTTGCTTTCTCTAATATCAAAATGTCACTATCTTTATGACTGTCAATTTTTGCATACCAAATACAAGACACAACCACGAAAGTATGAATTCATTCATCTATTCACATATCTAAACAATGACACAAACATTAAATTATCCCCATTACCAATAGATACTGCAAATAAATCTTTATTGTGAGGCACAGAATGAGATTTGCTTCTGCTATGATCACATTTATATAGAAGGCAGTAGACTGTGGTTCCCAGTAGCTGTTCCCCTTTGCCCCACTCCCATACTGGCTATGAGATGGGTCAGTAGCATATAAACAAACAAATGCCTGTAGAAGAATAGGGACTCCTCACTCAGTACAGCTTCTTCGTTATCAGAGTGCTCACTCTTGGAATCTAGCGGCCATGTAAAGAGGTCCGAAGTATTTTGGGTAAAGGAGAGGGACAAGGAGAGGGCCGAGGGCAGGGGGCACTACATCCTTCCAGTTATCTCCTCTGGTGCCCAGTATTATGGTTGTAAGAGCTGGCAAGAATATTTCAACCCCAGAAATGTTTGGAGCTGAATGATAAGAGAGAGCTCCTGTGAGATGGGCAGAAGAACACCCTACTGAGCCCAGTCCACAGAGTCCTAAAGAAAAGTGGTTTTAATTCACGTAATTTCGGGGTTGAATGCTACACGGTAACAGATACTGGCAACATCAAAGGACCTTAAAGGGAAGAAAAAAAATAGGAAGAGAAAGAGGAGGGGGGAATTCATGAAAAAAAAAAAACCCTCCAATTTTAGTTCTATGCATCTAAAAGTTTATAGCAACTAAACAACTAAGTAAGACTTACAGCTTTCAGATACCAATAATTTCCCTGATTTATATATAACTATTAAAATGAATTATATTGTCATTGTCTAGTACACATCTTCAAAGATGGTAAGTTCCAGAATCAGCCCCCCGCCCCCCGCCCCCGAGGAAAATTCAGCCACTCAGATGATCAACTGTGAACTTTGTGTTCAGCTTTGTGGAAAGTATCCCATTTAGAATCAACCACCAGGCTGTTGGACATAGCTATTCCATCTCTAAGCCCATATTAACTGAAAATTGCACTGCTAGAATTATAAGCTGCCATCTGCAAAGGGTTTTTCAGCATCTACTGTCATCTAACACCTGCCTGTCTGGTTAAGGGCATTGACCCTTTGAAATTTTAACAGAGGATGCTTTTTAAATTTGTTTCTCTTCAGTTATTTTAATATGATCTTTATGTCGTCTTTGGATATCCAATCCTAAATCACATAGCAAACTCTCACAATTTATCCACATTTAAGATTAATCAAGAGCTGAGGAAGGGCCATTGGAAACAGCTTATAAAGACTAGGGGGATGGTAAAGGAAGAAGAACACACAAACATCTGAAAGTTGGCTCTAGGTTCCATAGAACATCATCTTCCTTCCCTCCTCAACAGAGAACTAATGAGATCTCATGCCTCTGTTTCTCGGGGGATTCTGGGAGTCTGAAGAGGCCAAATTTTCTTACCTGCAGCTTAAAGATTAAGGACTTAGTGGCTTCTTCAGAGGCTGCTTCCCAAGGGTTACAGATAGACTGAGGGCAGGACCCGCTGCGCTAGAAGGGCGAATGCAGACCCAGTTTGGGCAATCCTGCTGTGTGCATGGCAACTGCTTACTTTGGAGGACAAGTGTGGTATTGAAATCTCCAGCAACTGACAGAAATTTGAAAGAAAATGGTTGTAAATTATGAACTCTTACAGCTAGTTGGACGAAGCTGGAACTATGCAGAAAAGCATTAATTCCTTAGAGGCCCTGCTTTCAGATGGAACCTAAATGAACCAAATTCTTCTCCAAATGTCTATTTTGAAAGGAAAAATAAACATTTAGTTTTCTAAGATGAGATGATATTATGGTTCCCAGGCTGATCACAAACTCATAGGCTCAAGTCCCCAGCTCAGACTCTTAAGTAGCTGGGACGGCAGGACTGTGCCCCGAAAACTGACAATAATAATTTTAAAAAACCTTTGCTTTAAAAACAAAAATCTAGGTTGTCTTAATTTACTATTGCTGCCGTAACAAAAATATCGTGAGCAGTGGCTTAAAACAATATGAATTTACTCTCTTATGTTCTAGAGAGCAGATGTCCACATTGAATTTTTCAGGCAGGGCTAAAATCAAAGTGAAGACAGGATTGGCTTCCTCAAGATCCTCTAAAATAGTGGTTCTCAACCCTCAGCCTGTGAGTTGTGACCCCCCACAGGAATCACACATCAGAATTTACATTACAGTTCATAACAGTAGCAAAGTTACAGGAGCATTGAAATAATTTTATGGTTGGGGGCCACCACAGCATGAGGAACTGCATGAAAGGGTCGCAACATCAGGAAGGCTGAGAACCACTGCTTTAGAGGGAATCCATACCTTGCTTCCACCAGCTCCCAAAGCAGCCAGCATTCTTGACTAGTGGTGGCTTCATTCCCATCCTTTTGTCATGGCATGACCTTGTCTTCTGACACTGATGTGTCTTGTATCTCTTCCCTAAGGATCCTTGAAATAAAACTACACTCACTCAGAAGATTATCTTTCCCAAGATCCCCAATCATATTGTAAAATCCCACTTGTCATGTAAGAGAAGAGCCACAGGTTTGAGGGATAAGTTAAATATCTTGGGGGGGAGGAGCTATTATTCATGTTATTGACTTTATTTTTTTTTATCACACAAATCACCCCTTTTTCAGTCAGTGTTATTTATAAGGCTTTTAAAAAATTAAATCATTCAAAATTTCTGCTTCATAAATTAATTAATAAACCCCAAACCATGAAGTGTTTGGGTCATGCAAGAATTTTTCAGTGCCCAGGATCCTTGGTGAGACTTGTGACTTTTCATTGTGGAACATTCAAGATGCAAAACTCGCCTAGCTGGAATGGACCCAAGAGGAAGGACCCGCCAGTCCATGGCTCCAATGGCAGGGACAGCTTCAGAAGAGAGCAGTCCAAGGAGCAGAGCTGTCATCCAGTGAGAATGGACACCCAGGACCCAGAAAGCAGGACTCACAGTGCAGAGACCTAGTCCTCTGCACTCCACCCCTGTGCTTTGCAATTTTATTTTTTTAAGTCAATACTTTCTGAATTTTAGGTTTTATCTTTTTCTGTCATTTTAAAAATGCATCACATAACCCTCCTTGCTCACCTTCAAATTCACAGCCTCTTTTTAGTTTACTAATTGTTATTGCATACCTATCAGTACACACACACACACACACACACACACACACACACACACACACACACATCCTATTGCATCCAATATATGCTACCTATAAGTATGTTTTCAGAGCTGATCACTCGGCACTGGACAACCAATTGCTGTGCTCTTCCCTGAGCAGGAACAACACTCCTGTTCTCAGCGTTCCCCAGTTGCCTATAGTCCTTTGTGTAGGGTGGAGGCCTCAGAGGCTTTTCTCTGTGCAGCTTGGCGTGTTCATTGGTGTCATCCTCGTTCAGCTCATGTTTGAGCAGTCATGTCAGTGAGACTTTATAGGTATAGCTTCTGATATTACTAGGAGACACAATCTCACAGCAAAACCCCTGTTCCTCTGGCTCTTACAAACACACACACACACACACACACACACACACACGCACGCACGCACGCACGCACGCACACACACACACACATGCACACACACGAGCACACACACACACACCTTCCACAACATTCCCTGAGCCTTAGGTGCAGAAATGTTTTGTAGATGTGTCCATTAGGACTGGCATCCACAACTCTGCGTTTTGATTGGTTGTGGTTTTCTATCATCGTCTCCTTTTATCGCAAAGAGAAGTTTCTTTGTTTTTCAATGATTTATTTATTTTTACTTTATGTGCATTGATGTTTTGCCTGCATGGACATCTGCGTGAGGATGTCAGAGCCTCTAGAACTGGAGTTACAGACAGTTGTAAGCTGCCATGTGGGTGCTGGGAATTGAACCCTGGTCCTCTGGAAGAGCAGCTGGTGCCCTTAACCACTGAACCATCTCTCTAGCCCCATTTTATTATTACTTTTTTAGATATTTCTTGATGAGGGGTGAAGACTACACTTATCTGTGGGACAAATGTTTTTAGATTGCTGATAGGGATTATGCTGGATTAGTAAATTAGTGACTGTAGATTCTCCTCCGATAATTATGACTTCACCAGCGCTGCACAATCAGATAGATTTCCAGTACCAGACATGGTTTCCCTCTTGTCTTGGTCTTAAGTCCAAATAGAGACAATTGGCTGGTGGTTGATGATTTCCACCATGGTATGAGCGCCACGATTACACCCTTAGGGTTACTGGGCCGTGCTGAAGTGGTTGAGGTGGTTCATAGACATCATTGGTGGGTAAGCGGAGTCCCAGTCTTTTAAATATCTTCCCAATTCCACCAAAGCACTTGGCGAGACAGATTGCAGCAAAGACAACCATAAGATTTTAGGCAGAAGCCATAGGGCCCAGGTCTCTTGCTTTGCTGCTATGAAGACTCACTCATTGAGAACAAAGGAGAATTACTGAGCCAAGATTGGAACCAATCTCCCCTACCATGCAGTAGTATGTCCTTTATACCCATCATGGTGCCGTATCCCTGCCTCATCTAGAGGGGATGCTTCCAATAACCCCAGTGAATGCCCAGGACCACGGGCAGTTCCAAACCCTGTATTTCCTTATATTCATTTTCTGTACACTCAGACCTCTAAAGAGGTCTAATAGACAAATTAGGACCAGTAAGAGGCTGCAATAACGTAGCAATCAGACAAATTATTGACAGCATAATATAATAAATGTCACATGAATTATGTGAAAGTTCTCAAAAAGAACTTTATTGTGTCATACTTTAAATTGAATGAGACAAATGATTTAACATTTATCTCATACTGTATGTCAGTGTCATGTTCTATTGTGCTGTCCAGGTGAGGTGTAGGGCCCTCTCTCCTGAGTGCTTAAGCAGGTGAGGGGTGGGGCCAACTCTGTAGGGCCCTATCCTCTCTGCCTTCATCTGGGTCAAGGACCAAGTCATGGCCCTTGTCAGGAGCCCAGACCCAGACATCTGGCCCTGGGTGGCAGAAGGGCATCTGCATCAGCCCATTCCTCACCACCTCATCTTTTCACATTTGCCTCTCTCACTTACATATGATTCATTCTGCCCCACTCCTCTCATATTGCTACCCTGTACTCACTCATCATAAAGGTGCCTGATTGCCCGGAGCCAGAGGGCCTGGGCAGGCTTGTGGGTGAACTTCTTTGTAGGACGAATTGCTAAACGGTCTTGTTAATAAAAACCTGGAGCCAGATATTGGGGTAAAAACTGAGAGATCAGAAGAGCAGAAAGAAGCCCGCCACGTATTACCACTTGAAAATCCTCAGCCAAAGAGACCTACTTCCTGTATACCCACACCTATATGCCTTTCTGTTCTGCATCTCACTTCCTCTCTCTGTCCAGCTACATCACTTCCTGTCTGTCTGTACATACCTCCAGACCTCTATGGTTAGTGCTGGGATTAAAGGTGTGTGTCACCATGCCTGGCTCGGTTCTCCAGTATGTCCTTGAACTCACAGAGACCCAGATGGATCTCTGCCTCCTCAATGCTAGGATAAAAGGTGTGTGCTACCATTGCCTGACTTCTATGTTTAATATAGTAGCTGACTTTTTCCTCTGATCCTCAGATATGCTTTATTGGGGTGCACAATATATTGGGGGACGCAATGCATCACCACACTTCTTCCTGCCCCAAGTTCAGGGACCTGGGGCAGAGCTGGTATAGCAGGTTTTAATCTAAAGACCTTCTGTGATGGTGTGTGTGTGTGTGTGTGTGTGTGTGTGGTGTGTGCACGATTGTGGGGGCCACAGGTCAACACAGAGTTCTTCCTCTATTGCTTTCCACCCTATTTTTTTTGAGACAGGGTCTCTTACTGAAACCCTTTTGGCTAAAGTTGGTCAATGAGCCCTAGAAATCCTCCAGTCTCCACCTCCCCAATGCTAGAATTAGAGATGTACGAGGTAAACCCAGCTTTGATGTGAATAGTCTTTAAGGATTCCGTTGTAAATGGAATAAAACAGTCACAATGTTTTCAAAGTCATCAGCCCAGATTTGAAGGTTCAAGAACCCTGTCACATTCTCATAAATTCTGTGTGTATTTGGAAGGTGACATTGTTCATGCCAGGGAGGGAGCAGAGATATCAGTCTTCCACACACCCCTGGAGTGGCCATAAAGAGAGAGACATTCATCTGAACGTCACCATCCCAGCTCTGAGCCAGGGCCACCCCAAAGCTGCATTGCAGAGGGCTGTGCAGAGCAGCAGGTGTCTAAAGAGGCAATGCATGTTGTTAGGAAAAATCGTCCCCAAGTCCTGAATTGGCCTTTTATCACTGTCACTCTGGCTTATAGACCCCTGTAATGTGCAGCTTTCAAGAAGGGGAACTGACTTTAGTAGCCAGTGTCCTGCCAAGAGCTGTATAATGCACAGAATAAAAACAACGAAATGTTTCTCTAACTACACCGCTTTCCCTGTGAACACCAACTCCCTTCCCTGGCTGGGGGGATCATAAACACAGACAGCCAAATGACACTTCTTTATTATTTCCCTGAGTTCTTTTCTCGGCAGATGACCTATAGAAGTGATTTAACACAGAGCTGCTGGAGTCCCCACACTTCCCCGCGCCCCTCGGGCTGAGGCTGCTTGATTTCTTTGGGGCGTTAGAAGTATGACCTGCTCCATTAAGGAGCGAACAAAGTCCAGCTGGATATAGCGAACTCAGCTGGGCTCTTTGCTTTCACACAACCGGCTTGATTAGGCGAATGGCTGTGCCCTTGTCATGCGGCGCCTCGCGCAGCCTGCAAAGATTGGGCTGCCATTGATTTCTGCATAATATGGATTCACACTGCCTTTCCACAGCAGAGTGGCTTTCACACCCCACAATAACCTAGCAAGCATTGTTGTTGTTGTTGGATTTTTTTTCCCCTTTCTTTTTCTTTTTTTCTCAGTTTTCTGTGGCTGCTTCAGGCTTACAGTAGGGTTTAGTTCTAAAAATCTGTCACTCCTGGAGGTAATGTGTGGCTTATTACCCAACACTTTACAACACATTAATTCCAGCTTGATTTAGACATTTCCCATTTGGTGACTTAGTGACGATTGTGCAAACATGCCGTGTGCTAAGTCAATAACTTGAGAGCAGAAAGAGACAAGCAATTTGCCACTACCCTGTTTCCCTGTTACCATAACATGAAGACGTTTGTTTATTGGGAAGGGGTGTTCATCTCTCTTTCTTTCGAGTTCTTATTGACCCTGAAGATCAATAGTCTTCAGTGGCCTTACCATGGCCTGTCTGTGCCTATCTTATTATTGAAAAGAGAGATCACGAAACTTCCAAGGTAAAGAGATTTTTATTAAACATGATGAGACAATTTGTGTAACACGTAAGAAGCAAAATGTGCGAGATGGGCAAACCTTACCTTGATTCAGATGTTGTTTTCATTAATGGCTACTTTTTAAAATGATAAGTAAGACTCATTCGGGACAGCTCCTGTACTGTAAAGTACACAATGAAAGTTAGATAATCAAATAAACAGTGTGTGTGTGTGTGTGTGTGTGTGTGTGTGTGTGTGTGCACAACAGCAATTGATGTAATACACTGTTGCTCATTCACACTATGAAACAAACCTCAGCCATTACAGTGATATAGATCTGTATTTTATTAGATGTTCTACTATTTAGTGACATAAAACCACAAAACAAATTTAAAGAATATCAATTGTCTCTTTAAAAAGGTAAAACACTATAAATTCAGATGTATTGATTATTTTCTAACAAAGAATTTCATGGAACTATAGACTATAGTGAATTATATTCTTTTTTTTTAAATCTTTTTTTTAAAGAGGTTTTTTATTTATTTATTTATTTTAATGTGCATTGGTGTTTCAACATGGGTGTCAGACTGACTGGGGCTGGAATTGCAGACAGTTGTGAGCTGCCATGTGGGAGCTGGGGATTGAACCTGGGTCTCCTGAAAGAGCAGCCAGTGCTCTTAACCACCAAGCCATCTCTCCAGCCCCCAGTGAATTATATTCTAATATGTCTGTGTTTTCTGTGTTATCCATGAATGGAGTAATTAAGAATTTTAGTAGGTTGGACTATTTTAGGTGAATACAAGTTTGTCATTTTGTACCATAAAATATCATTTTCATATAGATAATATTTTATTATATCTTTCTGTATTTTATTAATCAATACATTTTTACTGTTATAACTGGAAAAGTTTGAGAGGATTGGGGCTTTCAGTTTTAAAATGATAGAAATCTGACTCCAGTTCAATTACATGAGCAAAAATATATTGGGTTCCCACCATAGGCAGGCCAAAGGATACAACTTGAGGTATAACTGGGTCCAGGGGCTTCCTAATGTCACACACTGGTCACTTCTTCCCAGAAACAGCCCCTTCCTTTCCTTCTATTGGCTCTACTTTTGTCTGGGTTATTTCATTCTTCAAAAGGATTTATCCTCCATTTGGCTGAAAAGATGCTCCGTGTAGCCCTAGCTTCATAGCATTTACAGCTAAGAAGACCTCCCACTTCAATACATTTAAATAATAGTTAAAACTTCTGATTTGATGCCCTTGAGTCCTGGCCTCATTACTGGGGGGAGTGCGGGGGAGGCTGTCAATCATACACACCAATACAGTTCTATTAAGTGGCTGGAATGCTTCAGAATTGAGACACAAAGCAGATGTCCTGATTCACCTGGAATCTGTATGCGAGACGGTAACATTTAACAGGAATTCACTAGCCATTGTTGGTGATGTGGATCAAGTTTTCCCATCCCAGTTTTGGCTACTTCTGCCCTTCCTGCAGGCATACAGCGCCACCCAACCAAGAGATGACATTTTGTTGTTACTGTGGAAACATTGTGCCATCTTTGTGTTTGATGACATGAGTCAAGAAGCAATTTGATACTGATGAAATACTGCTCCATAGCAACCCTTGTTTTATACTCAGAACACTCTAAATAGATTATCAAGTCTTCCACGCCTAGAATAGATTCAGGTTCAGCCATTAAAACATCTCTCAATAATGCTTGGATCATAAGGCTAACAATTTATCACCTGAACAAGTTCAAGTTTTTCTTTCTCTTTCATCCCATCTGTATTTTGGGGTGACTGAGTTAAAAAGAAGGTTGGTATCTGAAAGGAAGTGAGTAGAGAAAGAGAGAGGGGAGGGGGAAAAGGGAAAAATATACAATGGATACACAGATGTGAGGTAATATGGGAACAGAGAAAGAAGCAGTCAGGAAAAGGGAAGGATGGAGCTGGAAGGAGGAGGAAGGGGAAGATGGGAAGGGGGAAGAGACAAAGACATTGGCAGAGACATAGAGACACAGACACAAAGAACTCTAAGAGGACCAGGTGAGCCATGTGTAGTAGTACAGTCCTAGAATCACAGCTCTCGGCAAGTTCAGGCAGGGGAATTGCCGTGAGCTCAAGACCAGCCTGGGCTCCGCTATGAGTTCCAGAGAAGCCTCAACCACACAGTGAAACCCTGTTTCACAATCCAAAAATACACCAGTCAGTCAGACAAAGGGCAAAGTGATCCTATGCAATTGGGTATTTAAAACTTACACACCATGCTTTCCCTGAATTAATATGTTGCAAATTATCACTTTTTTGGGAGCCTACAAAGGTTTCCTAGTGAGATCTGAGCTTGCTTTACACAGCAGGGCTGCATTAGGGGATGGCTTGACCATGCACATGGTCACCAGGTGTTTGGGATGGTCTGCACTTGGCTATGCTAGGGGGAGGTCTTTTGCTCCAACCCTTAGCATTCCTTTAAAAGCCCTTTAGAAGAGACAGAAGTGGCTGGTGGGTTTTGACCCAGGCCCTCCCGAGGCTGTCCTGTGTTTCTGTCTCTCTCCTCTGTATTTCTATCTACATATTCCTCACTTCTCCCTGCTCAAGAGTATCCCTGATGGTAAAATGGGGGCAGCCCCCCACACACACACTTTGGATGTCTACCCATCTCCAGTGGTCTTTCTAGAAGAAGCAGTTGAGATACTAGATTAATAATTCTGCATGGAATTTCAACTTCTGGAACAAACCTAATGAGCAAGACTAGAATTAGGTAAAAGGCACAGTTCCTGGGAGTTAACCAGACTAAGGGGAATGCCTAGAGGCAAATTTGAGTGGAGGGTGAGTAATCCACCTTGAAGCCATAATAGGGACTGGGAGCTCATTGAAGTGTTTTAAGGAATAAGTTAGTAGCATCAATGATGACTTTGGAGATAGTAAGAATTAACTGCACATAGGGAAGCCATCAAGAAATTTAGATAAAATAAAATGTAAGGAGAGGTCATGACATGTCTTGAATAGCAGGGACAAAAGGACCGAGAAGATTCTTTGAAGCAGAAAGAATTGAGATTTTTTTTCTTTTTTAAAACACCATATTTCCATGGCCAGGAAGGCAGTTAAACAACTTGTGGAGTGTTCATATTATTTTTAAAATGAGTCAATCAATGGGAGAGACTGAAACCCATGCACCCTAGACATTATGCCCAAAGACAGAAACTATATGGACCTCAGACACAAAGTATGGTTCAATTTATATGATACTGTCTTCTTTGTTCTTAAAAAAATGTTATATTTATCTTTATGTGTGTCTCTGTGTGTCAGTCTGTATTTATGCCACCTGTTTGTGAGTGCCAACAGGGACCAGCAGGCAGCATCCGATGCCCCAGGTCTGGAGTTACAGGCAGTTGTGAAGCACCGTACGTGGATGCTGGGAACAAAGTTCCGGTCCTTCCCCAGAGCAGCAAGTGCTCTTAACCACCCAGTCACCTCTCCAGCCCTTATATGGCATTTTGTCACAGGCAAAGGGCTGCTCTGGTGACAGATCTTGGGACCGAGAGGCTAGTGAAGGTGGGGACTGGCTGGGAAAGGCTGGGAGGACTTTCTGGATGGCAGGAGTATCCTGTCTCTATTAAGGGTTTGAATACACAGGTGCATATGCTTGCTAACATGATCAAAATTGTGTCTTGGGACCTGTATCCGTCACTGAATGCATTGTTGCCTGGAATTAAAGTGAGTGCACACCTGACTTGAGTGTGGGTGTGGTGGTGGGAAATGGAGTTGTAAACACATGAACTGATTGTTAGGGACTATACCTGCAGTGAGGTAATATGGAAATAGAAATTATACTAACAAGAAGGTCCATTACTTTCTTTTAGGTTTTAGGCTGTTTCTTGGCTTCCCACAGGGAGGCACAGGGCACCTTGTGGTGAGGAGAGAAGGCTTCAAGAATGACATCATAGTCACACCATTCTTTCCCTAAAAGACCTTCAAGTAGTCTTGCTTAAACATGTGGTGGTACGTGTGCCCCCTGGCCACGTGAAAACACTTGTGACGGAAGCATGATTCCCTTTCTCTGGCTGTGGTGAATTCACCCTCAGAGCCTCTCTTGAGATGACCAGTAGAAGCCATGTTGGACGTGAATTCTGTCTTTCCATGACAGGCTCTCACACAGCGACAGAACACGCGGACTTCATGTAAACCCTTTTGCCTTCCCAGAATTCAAGTGAAAGAGTCCAGAAATAAATAGGAGGCAACTGAAGAATCTGAGGTGAAGAAATAACTTGGAAATTTAATAAAGAAGAAATGACATGTTCAATTTGAGAAAGAAATTGCTTTATCAGAACAAAATCTAATAGGCTTGAAGCCTAGTCCTTCCATGCTACTACCTTGCTCAGCTTCCTCAGAAAGAAATCCACCATCCTTGCGGAGCAGACAATAAAGACTCTTATTTCTTAAAAAGCAGGAGAAACAAATTGAAACAATTGCTCTTAAGATGAAAATCATTTGATTTTTAAAAAATTAAAAGTATTTCTTTAATACTTTTTTCTATGTTCAGCTTTATTGAATTCTTTTTCACATACTTGAAAGGTGCTCATTGAGCAAATATGTTTGATCATTCTTTTTAGATTCTCTGGCTTGCAGCTAAATCAATTTTTTTTTAAAATGAAAATATAATCTGAATTCTCCAGGGGTCAAAATATGTGTAGGAAAAATACCTATTGTAATTGCAACCCACTCATTTTGATACCCAAATCAATGGCAGCAATTGTTCCCAGGAGAGGACTCCATTTCCCATGGACTTGCCCTCGATATTCCTTCTTTCGATGAAGAGATGAGACTCACTTAGGGCAAGTTCAGGGTCAGCTACTATGTAAGGAATGACAGCATCACATATTAGGCACTCAATATTTTGTGACTTCTTCATGCCCCTGCATTTATTTAGAGAGGCAATAAAATTGTTTTATGAATGTCTTGAAAGTAGAAAGCATGGCTTCATATCATCATTGCAGCAGAGTGCATGAACTAGTCAGTGTTTTTGGAGACCGAGATGGTATATTAATGAAAAATACAGAATAGTCTATGTCTAGACACACAATCTCTGCTCTTTCAGCTCCACACCACTTAATTATGGGTTTCTGTGATTTGAGTTCAGCTGAGTTGATGAATAAGATGAGACACAGTTATAGATTTAGAGAAAAATGTCCCTTTAAGAGATGGTGATTGGACTACTGTTGGGCTCTGGCTGTATCCCAGAGACCACTCTGATGTTTGGGCCAGTACGGTGATATTCTTCAACTTTCCTGGAATAATAAATCCGTATAACTTGATGTCACAAAGCTCTATTTTGTATTATTTAGGATTTTTTGAGATAGGGTCTTCTATGTAGCCCAGGCTAGCCTAGGACTTACCATTCTCTGCCTCAGCCTCCTGAGGGCTGGAATTGTGCGTGTGTGGTGCTGTGTCTGGCTACATGGCTCCATTTCTATTAATATAAACTGTGTGGCACAGTTATGTAAGATTTGCTGCAACCATCCCAGTATCTCCACTTTCACATTTGGTTAACAAGAGAGACTAAATTAGACTGCGGTGCGCCGTGTCTTGCAGGTGGTGCCTGGAGAGCACAGACATCTGTGAACTTGTCCAGAACACACACTCCATGGCTAACCACAGACCTAAATGTGGACTCAGGCCGCAAAGCCCAGTGCCCCCGATGCTATACTTAAACTTGAGGATCACTCTTCCAGACTGCAGACCACAGCTTTTCACACCCTTAGGTGGAAAAAAAGAAAGAAAGAAAGAAAAGAAAAGTATTTCCCTTAGGAAAATGTGGCCAACTAAGCAAAGAAAGTGGGGGGAAAGGTGAAGACTTCTATTCCCAGGGAGTTCTAACAAGCACCTGGGCAATGGGCTCTGAGACCTGAATTTGTAGCTAAGCACTCCTTGGAGCCAGGCTGGCAGGACATGCCTGTGATTCCAGCATTTGAGAGGCTGACCCAGTGGATCACAAGTTCAAAGCTAGCCTTGGCTAAATAGCAAGATCCAAGCTAGCTTGAGCTACACAAAGAAATCCTAGCCGGGCGTTGGTGGCGCACGCCTTTAATCCCAGCACTCGTGAGGCAGAGCCAGGCGGATCTCTGTGAGTTCGAGGCCAGCCTGGGCTACCAAGTGAGCTCCAGGAAAGGTGCAAAGCTACACAGAGAAACCCTGTCTTGAAAAACCAAAAAAAAAAAAAAAAAAAAAAAAGAAATCCTGTCTCTAAATAGGTAAATGTCCACTTGAGATTGACTATATCCTACTATACATTGTGTTCTATGGATACTACCTTAAGCAATGTGTCTGTTACTAATATGAGGTGAGGAATTTTCTTTTACAAAAGTTACCCTGGTTCAAACTTAAAAGCAGCAATTTTTAAACATCCAGCTTATGATATCGAGTCCTGTTTTGGAAAAATGACTCTTTAAAGCATGCCATAATTTGACAGGCTTTCGTTACAGTATTAATATCCGATGGGGGAAATTACAAATGTAAATAAATTATAATAGGCCACTTTACTATTCAAGAGAAATTCTTTACATTCAAACAGTAACTCTATAATGTCAAAATAACCAGTAGGTATTAATCAGTATCTGGCTATGTAAATATTTGCTTGTTTCCATAGTGATTGGCAAGCCCAGATATGAGAAAAAAAATCCACACATGCTATCACTTCCTAATAATATGCTCATAAAAACACGACTCGGGCCAGTCTGAGAGGAGAATAAACACCATTAATTAAAAGATTTATAAAATAGAGGGGGAGGTGACGAATGGAGTATTGAGTGCACAAATGAACAAAGGAAGAAAAATATACCTTTTTTTTTATTCTGAAAGAAACTTGAGCAACCCTTAATTATCTTTCAAATGCTATTTAGAATTTTTCCCAAAATAAAACATCTGACAACTGCTGAAAGCACACAGCACCCCCACCCACAAAACATACACTTTTAAAGTGGATATACAGCCATGGCTGTGAAGCGTGTTTGAAAAAAAAAAAAGCGAGACTGTTGGCATTTCACTTGAAATCAACTGAGAAGTTCTTTACTAAAGAAGTGAGAAGCTTAAAGCTGTTTTTCGAAGCTTTAGGGGAGTCAGGCATATTCCAGAGCAGGAGCATTTGGTCAAAGAGAAAATTAGTAGCGTGGTTCACACATCGCACAAGCAAACCTACACAGGAACCACAGTTGTCTTCAATAATCGGTCCTGTTAACAGGCTCTTGGTTATGAAATTTCTTCACTAGGCATTCACGAGCACGATGGCTGCATTTAGAAACACTTTTGTTCTTCTGAGATCTGCTGGGATAATGTAGGAGAGCACCTCCACCCCCACCACACACACACACACACACACACACACAATTTCTAAAATAACAGCAAACATTTAAAGTGCAAATACACCCTCAAGTCAAAAGAAACGAGGAGATGCCATGTAAGGCTGTTTCCCTTGCTGCTTTGATAGGTAGTCTGGTGCAAAGTCAGTCAAAGCTGGTCAGTGCAGAAAAGTCCAAATTGAAGAACATTTTAAAAGATCCTTTTCTGAACACAGGTAACAGCCATATCTAAAGCATTATTGTGTAGGAAGAAATTGAGGTAACCAAGTGGTTATTATTTTCTCATGCTGTATACCTGCAAGAGCATGGATTAATACAATAGTTAAATGCCTAGGAAACAAATTATATAGATAATAGAAGGGATTCTCCACCTTCAAGAGCAGTGCTAAAAAAAAATAGGCTTAAAGAAAGTCACTGACCAATTTGATAGTGTAGATCAGCATAAAATTTTGTGAAAAATGAACACTTGATTGGAAAGCAAAGCGATAAAAACAAAATAGAAGAATATATGCAAATGTTATAAGAGGTGAATCTAATAAAGAAATGAAAGAATCATTTCACTAAAATTTAGTGACTTTGTAATTAGGACAATAATCGTTCTATTTCAACCCATTATACTGATAAAAATCTTCAATGGTTAAGAATAAACAGTGTGATCAAGATGTGCAGATCCGAGCTCATTCATGCTGTCGAAAACAGGAAATATTTACAAACAATTTTCTTCTTTTCATCTCTCATAAGACAAAATGTGTTTAGCCTTTGCTTCGCAATTTTAACTTTCAGGAATCTTGCTGTAGGAAGGGATAGAACACACTTGCGTGAACGTTTACGTAGAATGATATGTACGCTGGCATTTAGCAAAGATACTAAATTAGAGGCAAACTAAACAGCCATCCAGAGTTTTGTGCAGTATATAGTCTCCCTAGAATCACTTTAAAGCTCTAAGATGTAGTATTAAGTCAAGAAAGTAAGCCCGGATTGTGGCCACAGCTCCCACAAGAAGAGTGAAATGAAGAAATGGATAGAGCAACTGAGGGAACGCCTTCCTCAGTTTTTCCCTTTAAGCTCCATCCTTCCAGTCCTCTCCGCCCTGACAGCTAGCAAAAGTTACCTTTCTCTCTCTGAATCCTGCTACTGTCAGGACTTCCTGTAAGTAGACGCATGCGTGAGTGATCCTTCATTCACTCGGCATGGTGTTTTCAGTTTCCAGCCATGTTGTCTCACAGGTCAGAAATCCCTCTCCCTGTTAAGGCCGAGTAATACTCCATCCTGCATGCTCTGAAATTGTTTCACAGTAAGGATGAACCCTTCCCATAATCTTTGAAAATTAAAGCTAAAAAATATACCTATAATGGACACCTATAACAAATGCCTGTGTCAAAATCTTGGCAACAGCAAAATTAAATTTTGTAGCAATGAAATGCTTGTTGGAGCTCTAGTCCTATAGTCTGAAAACGTTGCTTGGTTGTCTTCTTCACTCAGCTATGAGTGAAGCGTAGAACTTTAGCAGGAAGGGGGAGGGGAGGGGGAGAGAAGGCAGGCACATCTAACGTTTACCAGTTAAGCATTAAAGCTCATTTAATCTCTACACTAATCTTAGAACATGGATCTTATCATCATCCTCCATTTTTAATGGTCCGCAGCTTCCTCTGCATAACACAGGAGCAGTGAGACTGAGCCCCTCACCTGCAAAGCTTCCTGGGAACCCTGAATACTGTGGAAAGCATTCGAAAGGATGCCACGTCTGTTTACTAGAGTGCTTACAGCTGAATGTGGATGGTGTTTCTAGATGGTTTTCTTTTTCATTCTCTCTCTCTCTCTCTCTCTCACATCCTGACAATTGAACTGCAGATACTAATCGATGAGATGACCCAGCAAATGAAGGTAAAGCAGAGAACTAACAAATCAGCTGGGGGGAGGGGGCGAGTGCAGAACACATGGATATGGTCAAAGCAAAAATCCCAATGGTCCTAAGACTTGTGAGGCTTGGTTCTTCTCTATTATTGAGATGTTTGCATACTGACAATTGACAAGTGATACACTGAAGTAAAGCCACCTTTGAGTCCCAGAAAAACTAGAGAAGATTAAATTAGTCAAGTAATTAACCAAGTTGCCTTAGATTGATGTTAATGTCTTGCTGTTATTGTAGATGTGAACTCCATGATAGATCCCCACATACAGTCACAATTTCAATTAAAACGTTGATGGAAACAAGAAGGCTGCCCATGATGCCATGCTTATGTGTAGAAATAGATAACACAAATGAATCTATCTGTGAATCTCAAGCTTCGTTCAACTCAGGGCAGAAATGATGGTTCAGCAGACAGGTACATGTAGCATGAATCTTAGAAGGTCTTATTAATAAAATCAAACCTGAGCCGGCTATTGGGGTGAACACTGGAAGGTCAGAGAGACAGAATAAGTCACAGCTATCTCACCTCACTGGGTCCTCAGCTGGTCTTGTTTCCTCAGACTGGATGCCCCGAGCCCTCATCCAGAATGGGTCTCAGCTGAACTGCTGCTAGAAGCCTGAAAGCTTAACCAGCCACATGCTTCTCCAGGCCGCTTCTCCAGGCCAAATGCTTCTAGTTTCTGGTCCTCACGCCTTATATATCTTTCTGCTTTCTACCACCACTCCCTGGGATTAAAGGCTGACTTTCTGGGATTAAAGGCGTGGGTCACCATGCTTGGGTGTATCCTTGAACACAAGAATTTCTGCCTCTGGAATGCTAGGATTAAAGGCGTATGCTACCACTGCCTAACCTCTATGTTTAATATTGTGGCTGTCCTGTTCTCTGACCCCAGATAAGTTTATTAGCATACACAATATTTTGGGGAACACAATACCCCCACAGGTACATATACTGCTCTTGCAGAGAACCTAAGTTTGTGTCTCAGCACCCACTTCTGGTGACTCACAACCCACTCTAAATCTCCGATTCCAGAGGATCTGACACTTTCCACCTCAATGGGTACTGTATTCAGTGAACAAATGCATACTTAGACACAAATGCATACACACAATTAAAAATCAAATTAAAAATAGTTCAACTAACATCCAGAGTTTGTTTGGTTGGTTTAGAGGTAATAGACTGTGAGGTCACAGAGATCTGTGTAAGGTACATGAACTTCTCAATTACATGTCATGCATAGGCATCATTAATCTAAACACATCAAAATCAAATTTGCTGTCAACCCCATGAGACTTCTCCAGCAAAACCTGAATACCACGGGAAATTAGAAAGTCCTATGAAGAAAGATAGACAAGCTCATGAATTCTCATGCCCTGGAACTGGAGAGTTGGCTTAGAGGCTAAGAGCACTGACTGCTCATTCAGGAGGCCCAGGCTCAATTCAAAGAACCCACATGGTAGCTCACAGCCTTCTGTAACTACAGTTCCAGGAGATCGGAGCTTTCTTATGCCCTGCCCTCCTCTCCTTAAAACAAATCTTAACATTGTGATCCAGGTACCTTAAGTGGAATTCTGTTGTTTACTACAAAAAGAATCTTGACTAATGACCGGGCTATATTTTTTTCAAGCATCCAAGCCCCAGATTACATCCCTACCACTTGGAATGGCGATATCCTTTCTGGGTGGAAAATTTCCCAATTCACCCGCAAGGAGCTGATCATTGAGTTCGGACAGAAAGACAGAGGAAGTTATGGGGACATGAGATGGGAGAGGAATTCCTCACCCGAGTCTGACTGAAGCCGTTGGTTAGTGGAGAAGCAGCAATCCCATTATAATTAACGTCTTCTGTGTCTGTTGCCAACACAGAGATGGCATGTCACAGACAGGTAGCTTATGCTAAAACTCCAGGGAACCAAGTTTAAGGCCCAAGATATGGAACCGTGAGTGAGTGGATCCTTGCCCCTCCCCCACCCTTTTCTGGAATCTCAAAACAAATAGATTCTTTCCCTTGTTTATGATGAAGCTATCCTAACTCTGACATCAAGATTTACCTTATGAATTATAGTTCTGCCAGGTGTTCTCAGAAACCATCCTGTGATCTCATTCTGTTCTTTAGCACCCCTTGAAGAGAGTGGCTTCCAAACCCACCAAAATGGTACGTGTGACTCTCATAAAGATAACAGAGAGACTCGCTTAGAGAGAGTAGCTGGCAATTGGCATGTGTAGGTTCTTTAAATTTATTTATCTTTTTTTTTTTGTGAGTGTGCATGTGTGCATGTGCCATGGCATGCGTGTGGAGGTCAGAGGACAGTTGGCTGGAGTCAGTTCTCTCTTTCCAAGGGATCGATCCCAGGTGACTAGATTTAGCAGCAAGTGCCTTCTATTCCCTGAGCTATTGCATACCGGCCCAGGTGCAGGTTCTTTTATCTTAATCTCAACTAGCAACATGAACTCTGTTAGCATCCTGCTCTTACTCTTCCGGGTGTAACGTTCTACGTCATCAGGGTGTTGTGGGCAACTGCATACAGCCGCGTAGTCACGCAATCTCTGCCTTTAAAAGCGGCACACGGACCCCCACCCTGCCTTTTTCCGTTTCCTCTCTACTGTCTGCTCTGTCCCTCTTCCCTCCCCCTGCCAGGTCTGGCTTCTCCTGTCCTGTCCCCTCTTCTAATAAAGCCCATTCTAACTCTGGTTACCATGGCTTGTGACTCTTCCGCCAACCAACTAGCAGCGTTTATTCTTTCAAACTCTCCTCTCCCACATTACACGTCACACAGAGATGTGTGCTGAACTGAAGTCCCACTGAACCGCAGAACTGGGTAGGGTTGCAGAGGTGCAGGACCCCAGAAGCAAGGCATGAGCTGGATTGTCAACTCTGGAAACCAAGCTAAGTAAAGTCCCAGGGACAGTCAGTTCTCTGTCCCTCCGTCCCTTGACTGGTAGCCAGATGACAGGTCGGGGAGGATCTTATGGTAGTAAGAGCATTGCAGCCTTAATCAGGTGTGTGTGTGTGTGTGTGTGTGTGTGTGTGTGTGTGTGTTTTCAATGAATTCTCAGAACTGCTTTTTTTTCTGATAGGATTCTAACACACTCATGTGGTTCATATGTTCCCAATGTGCTTTAATAAGTTTATGGACAACAACCTGTTGACTTTTAAGACTAAGTATGGATTAGCTTCCGGATGAAGCTGTGCAAGTGGTGCTGTCTACACATCTCCCCAGCTGCAGAGTTAATCTTGTCCTTCCATTTGTACTCAGAATGGATCCAAATGCTGCTTGGAAAATGGAATCACTCAGGGCAAGGTCCAGCCTGACAGCCACTGCTCCACACTGTGTAGAATAACACAGAACAAGGTCGTAAATTGGAGTGGAGCACGCTGGGTCTCTGTACTGGCCCAGCTTGAGAAGTCTTGGCCGAGAGGCACGTCTGTTCTCACAGTTATTCATCATGCTCTCATTGCTGATTTTTGCCATTCACTCAGCAAGCATCACACAGTTGAGGCTGGAATCTCAACAGCAGATAAAGTGGATGCCTCCAAGGGTGTCCTGAGAGAGTTTAGGAATCTGCATTCTAACTCACAGGGCTCCATGAACACAAATAAGCCCCATGTACCTCCACAACAAGGACCAGCATGTCACCATGCACAGCCAGACCATCAGCAAGGGGTTCAGGCCACAGTAGCTGTCCAGCTTTTTGGAGTTCCAACATTTGGGCTGCTACCTGGATTTTTCTCCATTTTGTTGACTGTTCCACAGCCAGGACTTTTGTGTACTTTCTTTTCAAAGAGTCAGAAGAAGTGAGGAAGGTGGCTATCCCTGGAAGGACCTGGAATAAAAGGAATCCTATCCTGCTAGTTATCTCTAGGTGGAAACAGATAATTGTCTCCTTCCTTAAGGGTTAGTGTATGTGTGCGTGTGCGCGCGCGCGTGTGTGTGTGTGTGTGTGTGTGTGTGCGCGTGCGCACACGCATGCGTGAGTGTGTGTGTGTACATGTCTGTGTCTGTGTGTGTGTGTATGTATGTGTGTGTGTGTGTGTGTGTGTGTGTTGGAAGGGTGTGATCAATGATGGGCTAGGGGAGCACCTCCCAAAAAGGTGGTGCCATGCCCAGAAAGGCAGGTTAACCTTATGCTATGCTTTTCAGAAAGGTACAGTAAGTATCCCAAGTATCCCTTTAATGAGATGCTAAGGGATTTTTGTTGTTGTTTGTTTGTTTTTTATTTTTTGTTTTTTCCCCCAGAATTCCTGCCCTCTAGCATGGACTCATACAGAGCACAACCATCCTGGTTTGTAAGTTGGCCTTTGCCTGGTTTTCTAAATTACTCACAAAAAGCCTAAGTTTTTCTTCTCCCCATTTCTGTCTCTGTGCTAAGCATGAATTTCCCAACACCTGAGTTTCTTTACACTTTATCTAAAGCATTCTGCCCACCACGTGGCTTCCTGCTGCCACATGGCTGACCTCCATGTGACTGAACCCAAGTGGCAAGTCTCTCTTTCCCTCTCTAATCCTGTCTCCTCCTCTGGGAAGCTATGAAGATACACAGCTTACCTGCCCTCAGGTTTTTCTTTTAAACTCTGACAAATTGTCTTTAGGAGTCCTTTGAGTTATTCCTTAAATTCTCTTATTAATGAGATGGAGAACCCCAAGAAGAACTCTGATTTTCCCCAAGCTTAATACTATGCAACTTTTGCTGCAAATATATAGTTTGTCTTTTCAAGACCCTCCCCAACATATACATGGCTTCTGTTGTCTCGTTCTTTGTAATGAAAAGGCCACATGTATCCATAGAACTAACACCAACAGAAAGCATAGAACGGGTAAGTGGGGTTTCTAAACCAACATCCACCGGTCCAGCTTATAAGTGACAACTGTCCACTTCTTTCAATATGCAGAGCAGAACCAAATGAATCTGAGTCACAGTGGAACATGTTCATTGAAGATGTCTGAGAATTGATGCCATTGCTTCCATAAGTCAGTCCTCCATCTGTTCTGTATGACAAAATTTATTTCACTGGCCCTTCAATGTAGCTCTAGGAGACACCAAATTAGTCACCCAGAGTCACACAGCTGAGATGTGGCAAAGCATGGTCAACTGGCCCTCAAAGCCTGTGGGCCTTCTTTGCCTTCTTGCTTTATTCTCCAACTCTGTTGAAAGGATCCTAATTTTCTCAGTCCTTTTTCTCCAAGGAAAGAAATTCTGTCACCTTGGGGCCACTGTCTCTCTGTGGGAGATTTCTCAAGCTCAGGCTGTCCTGATGCTGTTCCACCTCCTCCACAGTCTTGGTGGCTTCCTTGTCTTGTTAGAATCTCTGCTAGGCTTCAAAGACAAGCAAATACTTCCTCGAGTTAAAGAGTCCTCTGTGTTTTTGCTAAAAGAATTAGACAAAGATGAGAAGGGTGGGTGGCTTAGGAAGAGAAAATTCCTCATCAGAAACAAATTCTGTAAAATGATCACATAGTTTGGGTGTTTTGTGGAGATCTGGAAGAGAAACAAAGACCCAATTCCGTCTCTCCGGGAACCTGCCCTCTGAAATAGAAAATATTGATACAGGCGCCAAAGGAAAAGGCTCAAAGACAACTGCACAAACATTAAAAAAAAAAAATTAAACAAGAGACCAAAATATTGACAGAAACAGCCCCGTAGCCTTGGACAATTTGTTTTTGCCTCAAACTTATTTTTCTCACTTGGCTTTTGCATGAAAAGAAGCATGTGGCTGAGAAAACTCAGAGGATGGCAGATCAAAGAAGGGCAGGGGACAGCAGTCATGGGTGGGGGTGGGGTGGGGGTGGGGTGGAGGTGGGAAGCCTCTTGGAAGCAATAGTCCTGGGGTCACCTGTGCCCCATAACTTGAGTTCCACTCCACCCCACACTTTGGCTGTCCGGACCTTCCAGTGTGAGAGCCAAAGTTAGATTTTAAGTTTTCATTACTATGCCTTAGAGATCCATGAAACAAAAATGCCTCTAATCTGTAAGCCCCTTGCCCAAGGACAGCTAGTTCCCGACATGCCAGAGGCTATTGTTTATGGGAGACAACAAGCTACATGTCTTCACTCCCCTAAACAAGTTTGTTTAACCCATCTGCTCCAGATGTGCTCGATCAGGTGTGGGCAAGAGGGGCAGGAAGTGTATCAGTATGTACGCTTGCCCCTGATTGTACTCAATGGGAAATACTTAAGCTGCTGCAAGCTTGATTTGGGGCCATTTTTTTCTAGGGAACCAGAGATGGACCTGGTCAGAGCCCATCCACGTGGTCAGTATTTAATTAAAGCTTGCTTCAAATTTGGCTTTAAACTGTGGGCGTGGTCTTATTCTCAGTGGGATTGACACCTATGGGATGTGGGAAGGAGCCCCGTCCACTCTGGTTATGTCTCACTGATGCAGAATGATGGCGGGGGCAAAAAGTTGAGAGCTGCATTAAACAACTATGTCAAAAGGCGGAGGCAGTAGGATCACGCTTCTGAGAAATAAACAATAGAACGATGCCTGTGACCTCGGAGGACCCTCTGTTTTCTTCGCTATTCTACCCAAACAGAAGCCAGATTTTACGACCATTGTAGATCATGAACACAGTAATTCTAACCTCTCTGGCAGGTAAATATCCTAGATAGAGCACGTATCCGCACACGCAGTATATATGTGTATATATATATATATATATATATACACACACACATGCATATATGTATATATATATACATATATGTATGTGTGTGTGTGTGTGTATGTGTGTGTGTGTGTGTTTAAAAGGGAATAAAGAATGTGCCAGAAACTGCTGGGTCCTTGCTCAGCAAAAATGCAGGAAGTCAGCCCGGCGGTAGTGGCGCACACCTTTAATCCCAGCACTCGGGAGGCAGAGCCAGGCGGATCTCTGTGAGTTCGAGGCCAGCCTGGGCTACCAAGTGAGTTCCAGGAAAGGCGCAAAGCTACACAGAGAAACCCTGTCTCGAGAAACCAAAAAATGCAGGAAGTCACTGAAGAGGAGGAAGAAGCCTGGAGAAAAAAGATGGGTGGTGGTGAGCGCGTGCACGCACAAGCATACACACACACACACATACACACACACACACACACACACACACTCCACGCTCTCTTCCTTCTTCCTTTTAGATCCTAAGAGGAAGCAACCAGGAACGCAATGCAGACGGGGAGAGGGGAAGAGCTGGGGACAGTCAGAGCTGGGGAAGTCTTCAAAGGAGACACTTGCTGGAGGGTGCTTGGGGGAAGGAGCCTCATTTCCTTTGGGGGAAAGAAAGCTATGATGCTTTAGACAAAACTGAAAGTTGGAGCAAGAGAACACTGGGACCATAGCAGTAGCTTTGGAGGCCAATGACTTCTGTGTACAGGTGCCATCTGCTACATCTCCGCTGTGTGGCTCTGGGTTGCTAGCTCGGCATCACTGTGCAAGCGGAACTTTGGAGACCGCAATAGCTAATACTGATGCATGAATCTGAGAGTGTCTCTGAGTGCCATGGTGCCTTTCCCTGCTCTGTGGCGCATAGCTTGACAAATTAGGGTCCCAGAAACTCCATAGCCACCAAAGCCAGCCCAAGCTAGAGGCTTTTAGGTTCTTGTCTCCTGAATTTGGAGCACAAAACTCACAGAGCCCAGAAGGTAAGTTTTCGAGAGAAGGATTCTGTGATAGGAACTTAGTAGAGAAAGCCGGCAGTGTGCCTGCATAGTGGAAGGGTTACAGATAGCGGGAGACCACTCAGCTCCACTGCCTTGGAGTCAGTAAGGCTTTCGTGGATAGACAGGAAAATGAGCTGGTCAGTCCAGTTTGTGGTCAGTCATGTTCTCTATGTGGTTTTCAGGAAAGGGATATTCTTCGAGGGAAGAGATAAGAGAAAAGAGGACCCTCTTCCTGGTGTCTCTAGCCACTGGGTAATAGCAAAACCAGAGACACCAGCATCTCCAGCTCTATAAGGACAAGGTTAGGGAGAGTCCCAAGGATGTTTCTAGCTTTTAGCTGATGAAGAAACTGGCTGCTTTTCTTTGGGGTCTTTTTACCATAAGCCGCCTAAGCCAATCTCTACCCTCAACCTCCTCACTATCAAGTTTCTCCTGGGGCTACAGAGAATGGTCATCTTCCATTTCAGATACTTAAGTGGCATTTCTTTTCTCAAGAAAGGACAGCAAGTACAGACAATGTCCTTCATTAAATTTCTCATTGACAACTATTGGTGAACTATAACTTCTTTTCTTAAAACAGGCATCAGTATTCCAGAATTACTTCAACCAGACTTATACAAAAACGTGCTTACAAGTGCAGTGCTAGACAGAAGTCAGTTCGGGGAGCGAGTCATTTGGACCACAGGATTTGGCAAAACAATTACTCTCCATCTTGAAAAGTCCTGGGAAAGTACTTAGATGTTTTAATCATTGAAACAGACTTTACAGTTAGCTCAGGAGGTTGTATGGGGTGTAGAGTGACAAATACTGAGTTCATTTGCACATGGAGAGCCTGCAGACCAAAGGAAGGAAAATTCCAGCAATTCACATCAAAAGTGAAAGGGCCTGGGTCTTGCTCCCAATGTCTCTCTCATCCACCATAACAGCAGGGCTTTGATCTTTGTGCAACCTGCTCCAGAAAACACACACACACACACACACACACACACACACACACACACACAC
>CABHPH010162088.1:13255-35191 GCA_902168325.1 Peromyscus nudipes | reverse complement strand
GGGGGCGGGGGTCCCGCCTCACCGCCCACCTCCCAGCTCCCGCCGCTCACTCTTGCGTTGGGGGACCCTTTGCCGGTGAGTCTGTCGCAAGCAAGTCAGGGCCGGCTGGGGCAGCGTGGGAGGACAGGCTGCGGAGCCCGCGTCATCCTGCCCCTGGGGACTGCTTGCGTCTGCCATCCTACCAGCGCGCCACGCGGGGCATGTCTGCCATGTCGCCACCAGCTGCCGACCTCATTAGGGCTCCAATCATGGAGGAGCGGGCGGCTAAAGGACCATAGGACCCAGAGCTAAGTGACTGCGAAGATATTGACAGGTTCCCTGGAAACCCACTTTCCAATGAGCGGCTGCGTGGCCTCCTCCTTTAATTAGCAGGAGGGAAGCCGGACAAGTTGTAACGGCAGCAGGGAAACGCTAAAAGATGGCTTTGTATTAGTGTGGCAAATTTTATTAAACCAAGAGAAAGGGTAACTGAAACATGACAGCCGTGTGTGTAGTGCCTCCTGAATCTGTAATAACCCAATCTTGTTCTGAATCATTCCTGCGTTGGCGAACGGAATATAAAGCATTTAACAGATCCAGGATAGTAAGAAGTACAATGCGGATCAGCCAGTGGGGAGGGGCGGGTGGGCTAGGCCTCCCAGGCAGGGCAGTGCGGCAGCGGTTAATGAGACCCAGCAGAAATGCAAGGGCTGGTTTAAGGCTCGTCTCATTAATTACACCTGCCACCCTGGCTCCTTTCAACATCTCACTCTTTCCACTTACAATTCAGAGGTAATATCTGGCCACATGAGAAAACTTCACTAATAGCACATTAGTTGGTAGGGAGTGGACACAGCCATCTTTTCCTACAGGGAATAAAAAAGCAAGACAGGAAATAGAGGAGGAAGTTGAGACACCAAGGCCGGTCTTGCCTCCTTGCTGAAGCTGGCTGGGGAAATGGCTTGTGTTTACTTTGCATCAGCTGTGTTGTTACAAGGAAGTGTCATTTTGGTGATAAAGATCAGAGCCAGACCACAGAGGTTACGTTTTCCATCAAGGTCTGGTCAATGGCCACCTGGATTTGCAGTTCACTCCTTTAGACTTGGCTATTCTTTCCTTATTACCCCAGGCCTTAGATTTTACTTCACAAATGAAAAGGCCAACCACCCCCTTCATTTGAGAGGCCATTTAGTGAGCAATTCTAGTTCTTAAGCTGCAGGGATTTCAAGAAATCCCCTGATGTAGGTAAGCTTTTCCTGGGTTGGAGTGATGGCTCAGTTGATAAAATGCTTGCTTTGCAAGCGTGAGGACCCAAGGTTGATTTCCCAGAACCCTTGTTTAAAAAAGCCAGATGTGGTTGGGTACCCTTCCAGTGAGAGAGACGGGCAGATTCCCAAAGGCTCACAGGCCAGCCCGCCTAGGCTACTTGGTGAGTTCTAGGCTAGTGAGTGACCCTATGAAAAATGAACTAAGGTGGGTGGTACCAGAGGAGTGACAGCTGAGGTTGTCTTTGGGCACGTGCGCTTGCACACACACACACACACACACACACACACACACACACACTTTATTCTGTTTTTCAGAAATCACTGGGGCTACATCAAGCAGCTTGCCCAGGGGGGTCCAGATAGGATGCAAATGTGGCTAAGCAAGGAGATTTAACCTCAGATTCCTTTCCACCCAGGAAGGCCTGAAACCTCACCCAAGTCAACAATGGTATTGAAATGGAGGTGGGGGCTCAGTAAGGTTTCAAGCTCACTGTATGACTGAGTTGCATCAATGTGTGCTAATTGGACTCTGTGGAGGACGACGCAGAGCACAGGTATCCTTAACTATTCCAACAGGCTATCAGCCCCCTTGGACTGCAGGTTCTGTTTTCTGAATGAGAGGTAGGATAGTTAATTCCTAATTGTTGCAATCAGTTGAGAGGGATTTTCTAGGGACTCATCTAGATTCTTTTTTTCTTTTTTAAATTTTACATCCCAGCCGCAGTTCCCCCTCCCTCCTCTCCTTCCAGCCCCCTTTCCTGTAGCTGGTCATCTCAATTCTTACCTTGAGGGTTTTGAAGGGCTCACTGTTGGACCCAAGGCTCAGAAAGTGCCAGTGTTGGACCTGTAGAGGATGGAGACTTCTTTGTTAGAGTCAGGAGAGCCAAGGGTTTAGAGCAGACAGGTTGAAGGTTCTGAGTGCCAGGACCAGAAGGGAGATAGCCAGAAGAGTGACCAGTACTTCCTGAACAGGGAGAAAATCGGGAGATGGTGGCCTCCAGGCCAGAGAAAGATGGTCCTGGCCACACTAGAGAGCCCATATGCCCTACCAAGACACTGGATCATGGCCCTATATTGCAAGTGGGTTTCTGGAGGGATGTGACTCCTTGTCTTGAGTGTCTCGCAGGCATACTGTTGGGCTTTTCAAAGAGCAACTGTCCCAGCCTTCTACCTCAAGAACAGGGATGGATGGGAAGCATCCTGGTATCTGGCCACTGCAAGTTTCCAGCTAAGACGTATACCCTCTATAGAAAGACAGTCCTGTTGTCTTGTGGCGAGCCAGTTCTGCCTGCTGGCCTGCCTCAGTTCTATATCCTCACGTCTGTCCTCACGGAAGGCTGAGATGAATGTTTGTCTCCTTCCAGTCACCTTTTCTAGACCTGAAGCCTAGGGTGTGGGTTTGTCTGCTCTCACCCAGCCCTTCCTGCCTGGGACCAGACTAGATGCCCCCGAAGGGTCTCCCTCCCAACCCGGGAGAGAGTCACCTGTCTGCTTTGCCAGCATGCAGAGGAAGTAAGCAAAAAATACTTCTGTTAAAAAAAGAGACAAAAATCTGGAACACAACCCCAGGCTCCAGTTTGGGTTTGCAAAGTAGAAAACAAAACAGAACCATTTTCCAGGTTACTTTTATGTTATTGCCTCTATAATGTGCCCCAAAATATTTTTCAAGTGATTCATCTCCAATCCAATAAGAACAACGGCTGTTACCGTTCGGATGAAAGGAGCTGAGGAGCATTAGTGAGCGATTTGGTTTTATGAAGGGAAATGGTACAGGTGCTCAGAGCCATTTGCTTGAGGCACTGAGTGAGGTCTGCGCCCCGGGCGTCTGCTGCTCCGGGCGGGCAGGGCAGCTGGCATGGCTGCAGGCTGGATAATAGACCGGTGTGATGGAACCCAGTGGTTCACAGGGGATACAAGGGTGACCAAGGTGCCAACTTTCCATTTTAGCAACATGGGTCCCCAGCTAGTCAGGAGACTCTCTATAACCTGCTGTCTTCCAAAGTGATCATGGCTGAGGCTGGGGAGTCACTCAGTGGGGAAAGTACTTGGTGTGCAAGCATGGGGACCTGAGTTCAGATCCCCAGCATCCAAATGAAAAGAGGGGTGTGGTGGCAAATGTCTGTAACGCCAGTATTGAGGGACCGAGATGTGGAGGAGGAAGATGCTGGGAGCTTGCTGGTCATTCAGTCTAGACAAAATGCCAAACTCCAGGTTGAGTGAGAGACGCTGCCTCAAAACATAGAGAGTGGTAAGGGAGATCACTGATGTCATCTTCTGGCCTCCACATTCACATGGGTGGGCAAATGCACACACACACACACACACACACACACACACACACACACACACGGCTAATAATAATAGCAATGGTAATAACACTAGTTCATGTTTGAAGGGCTTTCCAGGTTACATAGCTGGTTTGTTTTGAGAGCCCTTTGGGATTGGAACAGATGCAATCACCCCCATTTTACAGGTGAGAAAACTAAGACTTTGATATGTTTAATACTTTATCCAAAGGTTCCCCTTCTCTCATTCTCCCAAGTGTTCTGGTTTTGTTTGGGATGATGCTGGGCATAGAACCCAGGCCTCAGACATGCTATGTGTCTTAGTTACTTTTCTATTGCTGTGAAGAGACACCATGGCTAAGGCAATCTGCAGAAGAAAGAAGAAAGTTTCTCGGGGCTTACAGTTTCAGAGAGAGTCTATCACCATCAGAGTGGAGAGCGTGGCAACAGGAAAGCAGGCATAGCACTGGAGCAGTAGCTGAGAGGTTACATGTTGAGATACCACCAAGAGGCAGGGAGAGAGCCTAACTGGGAAGAGTGTGAGCTTTTTAAGTTTAAAAGCTCACCCCCCAGTGACACACCTCCTCCAACAACACTTCCTCATCCTTCCAAAACAGTTCCATCTACTGTTGACCAAGCATTCATACATAAAAACTTTTGGGGGTCATTTCTCATTCAAAGCACCATATTGGGCAAGTTTTATGTGCTGAATCATACCACCTGTCCTTGCCCCCTGTTGCCTCTCAATTTTTTTCATTCTATAGCCCAGGCTAGCCTCAAACTTACGGCGATCCCCTTGCGTCAGCCTCTCTAGTTCTTGGATTATAGTAGTTACCATGTCTAAGTTTCATCCTCCTGTTTCTGTCTATGAGTATTCCCTATGTAAACAATAGGGATTTTTTCATTGACTTCTAAGTTGGGGATAGTGAAGGGTAACTTCCCCCCAAAGGCGGTGTCAGTCATGGGAAAAAAAGAAAGCCATTAACCAGGAAACAGGAGTGGCAAGGGGGACCTCAAGGTGGCCAGGGAGAAGCTGTAGACCCTACTATTATACATTCAGAGTTGAGGGAGGCTGGGTATAAACAACAGTGGAAAACCCTAAATGGTGGGCAGGAGCTGGACAAGATGAACTGGGAAGGGGAGGTATGGAGGGCCTAAGCACACCGGCCGAGTGAGGAGCTAGCTGAGGGAGTGTCCTCTCCTTCCTCCCCCACTGGTGTTCTGAGGAGGATGGAGACATCACTTTCACCATTCTCTGCTCTCATTAGACACACTTCTTGGGATTAAGGCCAAGGACCCATTTCCATAGCAAAGCCTTCTATGAAAGGAGAGTTGGCTGCTGGGGGGCCACCCTCTTGGTGGTAGCAGTAATGAATGAGAGACCCCTAGGGCAAGATGAAGCACAGGTGACCAGGGTCAAGGCAGATTGCTGCTGCCTAGCCTCATCATTTCACTGGAAACCACAGAGGGTCAGGGTTGGGGAATTTAAGAAAAATAATGATCATTGCTTTTAGATTATGAGAGAAATGTTTGAAAGGCTCCTAACAGTGTTGTGGCATTTCTCTGTCCCTGAATCCCAGCCTCTCTTAGAAACGATGGCCCATAACAGGTTTTAGCTCTTTAGTCTTAGGCTTACGTATTTCTATAGTATGTGTGTGATTCTATATTTTAATGCATTGATTACATGAATTATTTAACTTTCTATCTATGATAATGAGGATCAAGTGTCTTAAACTGCTGTCCCCTCTGATTCTTGCCATTAAACATTCATTAAGTTGATATCCAGAATTTACATTATTATGTCAACTTGAATATTATTCATAACTAATGCATCGTAGTTGTTTCGTGTGTGTGTGTGTGTGTGTGTGTGTGTGTGTGTGTGTGTGCATGCACAAGAGTATGCAGGTGCACTTGCCCTTGAGTATGTGTGTGGGGGCCAGAGGTTGATGTTGGGTAGCCACGTCTATCACTCCCCACTGTTTTTTGAGAACGTCTTTCACTGAACATGGAGCTCACTATTTCGGCTGTCTTAGTTACTTTTCTATTGGTGTGATAAGACAGCAAGACCAAGGTAACTCACTGGGTAAGAGTTTGTTTGGGGCTTACAATTTCATAGGGTTAGCACCCATGACCATCATGGTAGAGAGCATGGCAGCAGAAAGACAGGCATGATGCTGAAACAGTAGCTGAGACCTTACATCTTAAGACAGAACCACAAGGCGGAGAGAGCAAACTAGGAATGGTGTGGGCTTTTTAAACCTCAAAGCCTATCCCTAGTGAAACACCTCCCCCGTAAGGCCACACCTTCTAATCCTTCTCAAAGAGTTCCACCAACTGGAGACCAAATATTCAAATATATGAGCCTATGGGGACCTGTCTTAGTTACTTTTCTATTGCTTTGGAGAGTTACCATGACCAAATCAACTTATAGAAGAAAGAGTTTATTGGGGGCTTGCTTGCAGTTTCAGAGGGTTAGAGTTCATGACCATCCTGACAGAGAGTATGGCAACAGGCAGGCAGGCAGGCAGGCACAGCACTGGAACAGTAGCCGAGAGCTCTCATCTGATACAAAATCAGGAAGCAGAGAAAGAGCTAACTGGGGATGGCATGGGTTTTTGAAACCCTCCAAGCCTGCCCTCAGTGACACACCTCCTCCAACAAGGCCATACCTCCTAATCCTCCAACCAGGGGCAAAAATTCAAATATGTGAACCTATGGGATCCATTCTCATTGAAACCACCGCACTGGCTGAATAAGAATCCTCTGGGATCCCCCTGTCTCCACCCCAGAGCCGGTGGTACAGATATATGCCACTGCACCCAGCTTTTACGTGGGTGTGGAGTGTTCCGACTCGGGTTCTCCTGCTTTCACGGCAAGCATTTCACTCGCGAGTTAATCTCCCCAGCCTTGTTTCTCGTCTCTGGTGTTGTCCCGAAGTTGGCACCTGCTCTGTTTATTCATAGTCGTTTTCTTTGTGCTTACCTGTTGGAGTGATTTTCCTTCAGGTTGGTTTCTCTGGGTCTTCATTTAACTCCAGCACATCTCTTGGAGACTTCACTTGGGACCTCTGCGCCACTTGCTCCCCAGGCCTGCCCCATTGGTGCCATCTTGGGATGGCCTCCTGTTGTTCTCTGCCTTGGGGCGCCATTAGCCTCTCTGTTGTTTGCAGTCCCTGTGCCCAGGATCTTACCCGTCTTCTTGGTTGGTTTGCCACATTGTTCTGCTGGAGCCTGTTCTCTCGGGGTTTCCTGAGGTTGAAAGGATGTGCAGCTGCTGAGGACTTGGCCATGAGCAGCCTCCTTGTGCCTGTGTCTTGTTTCACTGTCTCAGACTCTGGCTGGCCGGTTTCTGGGCTTGGCGCACAATGGGCCCTCCCCTACGCTGGGTCTCCTGTCTTCCAATTTGCTTTAGGATGTTTCCTCGTTTTGCTGGAGGATCTTGATATTTAGGAAGGCTGACTCGAGAGGCCTTCATAGGTGTCACACTAGTGAGTGGCAGAATTGTGGTTCAGGTCCAGACGGCCTGGACCCCGATCCTACTGGATGGACAGCGACGCTCCTGCCCCTGCCCTTCACCACAGACCACAGACCTGTTCTCATCTGCTGTCGTCCTCTTCCTCTCCGGCAGGCCTCTCCGTTGAAGTTTGTCTCTCCGACATCCTGCAGCTTTGCTTTGATCTTGTTTAGGCTATGATCTGCCAGGAGGAAACAACTCCAATATCCAGTGATGACCCGGCCACCTAATGGTGGGAAATGTGGTTTATAGGAACCATGGCCATCACTGTTTTCTTCTTGTTGTCACACAAGCCTGCTTATGCTACTTTGAAGGCATCACACTTTAGTCTGTAGGAGCTTTGGTAACTAACTACCAGCAGCCAGGTAGCTTTAGCATCAAATAGTCATTTCTCACCATCCCAGAGCCTGCGAAGTTCAAACACAAGATGCTGACAGATCCAGTTCCATTTGCTGGTTGGCAGACAGATACTTTTCTGGCTTGGTTGGGAATAGAGAAAGCGAGAGCAAGCTCTGCTGTTTACTTCTAAGGGCACTGATCCTAAGTGTAAGGGCCCCACACTCCTGACTTCATCACCTCCCAAAGTTTCCACACTCACCTTGGGGGTTCAGATTTCAAAACGTGAATTTAAGAGGGAACACAAACTTTCAGTCCCTTATGCAACCCCTCGGCATAGTGCCTTGTAACCCTTACAGGGGAACTATAGATGTAGAATAGACACCTGATGGGGGGAGGACGGACAGGTGGCATCCCTGGACAGCCATTACAATCCTGTTTTGTGCCTGCATGCTGAGGTGGGAGCAGGAAGGAGCCCTCCTTTGCAGGCTGCCTGGCTGGGGGTGGGGGGTCCTGCCTGGCCAGCTTTGCTCCTGCCACCCCTCCTTCAGTCACTTCCCAAAGCTTCATCTTTCTTGGGAAGTTTTCCAGGCAGAGTGGATGCCAGAAGTCATGCATAAATAAACCCACAGATAATTCCCCAGCCCAGCTTTAGCCATTAGTCTCAATCGTTCTTATCCACTAAAGTCTCTCCCAGAGCTGATAGAGGGAGCAACACTGATTGATTTGCGACATTCCCCTTTTCATTTTCCCCGCTCCCTCCCTCTTCTGATTGAGGTACAAATTAGTAATGAAATGACCCCAGTAAGGCCATTAAATGTTCTGCAAGAAGATGGAAAAGCAAGAGGCCTCAGTCATCCATAAATTCTATCATCAGGCCCGAAGCCATGGAGAAGATGCCCATGCTCCGTTCCTTTTTCCTTCATTCATTCACTCAGTCTTACTGGTCTAATAAAGTTCCAGGCATTGGCATTATAAAACCAGTGTCTTTCAGTTTGAAGCATGTACAGTGCATTTAAGGCGAATGACCTCTAGTGGCCTATAGTTAAGGCCATGAAACCAGGTTGATTCCGTGTAGCTCTCTAAGGTGTCCTGTATGTTCTACTTCCTGAATTGAAGGAAGAGCAGCTGTAATATGTGACTAAGAGTCCTGTGAGTGTTTGTTGTTGATGCTGCTGCCGATGCTTGATCAATAAAGCTAATCTTTCCATTGTCGTCAGGATATGAATCTTCAGTCTCGAGTGAGAATTTCCCCTTGAATGTGATGCTAAGGACTCTAAATCAGACTCCATACTCTTGCTAAAAGCCAGAGGGTGATGAAAAAGTCCTGGGTGGTTTGATGTTGACAAGAAGCTGAGTAGATAGCAAGGAGTTTCTGTTTTCGATGCCTGCCCACTATACCCAGGACCACCCACAGCCGCTAGCACCTGGGCCTCAGCTCAGTATTGGCCTGTGGGCCCTGTGAGGTCCAGCTCAAATCTTGCCTCTCTGTGTAGAGGAAAATATGGACACACAATGGAAAGTCAAAATTGGGAGACTCGGGACTGGGACAAGTCCCTGATTAAGTTGTTGTGGACAGTGGAGGAGGTAAGGCTGGGAGTTGCAGTCCAGGCTGCGGTCATGGCTACTGTAGACGGTGTGTGGATGGAGCTACATCAAGGTGGAGTTACAGCCAGCCAGAGGTGGCACACGCCTTTAATCCAGCACTCAGGAAGCAGAGGCAGGCAGATCTCTGAGTCTGAGGCCAGCCTGGTCTACAGAGCGAGTTCCAGGACAGCCAGGGCTGTTACACACAGAAACCCTGTCTTGAAAAACAAGCAAAAACAAAAACAAAGAAAGAAAGAAAAAGAACCAGGAGGTCACAGAGGAGGGCTCAGGCAGCTCTCCCTTCTAGTGTATGGAGGTGGTCCAAACTGACTCTAAGCCACTGTCCCCTGTGTCCTCCGTAGCCTTGAAGCCTGGCCAGAGCCAGGCTGCAGTAAGTCAGTGGAAATGCTTTTGGCTTCTGTTAACTCATCTGACCGACTCCCCTGCTACTCAGGTAGGGCCTCAGAACCCTGAGATCATCCCTGAAAACTGTTGTCACCTTGGGGGACCAGCAATAGTCCCTCAGACAGCGTGACACCTGGTGAGCAAGAGGGAAACTAGGCAAGCTGAGGGAAGTGGGCCCTGAACCCCTGGCTGTTCACCTCCCGGTTCCAGTGCTCTGAGGTGAGACTTCAACCAGAAGGCTAGTCTTTGACCCAGCCCAGGCTAGCAGTCACAGAGGTCTGGGAACACAGACTCACCAGAATCACACAGCCTTCCTAAGAATCCACACAGCTTTTAAGAGTCTTTGCGGGGGAGGGGAAGGGGGGCTGGAGAGATGGCTCAGAGGTTAAGAGCCCTGGCTGCTCTTCCAGAGGTCCTGAGTTCCCAGCAACCACATGGTGGCTCACAAGCATCTGTAATGGGATCTGACGCCCTCTTCTGGTGTGCAGGCAAAACATGTAAGAGGACCACTGTATACATAATAAAATAAATCTTGGAAAAAAAAAAAAAGAAGAATCTTTGCATTTGTCTTTAACCTCGTTACCTCTTGGGCCCTGCCTTGAGGCACTGGTCAGAGGGGCTGTCCATGGCCACTAGAGCTATAAGCCGAGTTCCCCTTCACTGACCTCGAATTAAACCTTCACATTCTTGCCTGGTCCCTTCCTTTCTCTGTCTTTATTCTCTCTCATCTCAATTCCCTTTGTTCTCCACCTCATGTCTTCTCTCCAGCCTTAACCTAAGTGTCTAAAGAACAAGGACAGCTCCTCTGTCCTGGTCCACAGGGCAGGTCAGGGGTGGTAGCTAACGTTGGGCAAGCTGAGCAGTGGCCATAGCAGAATGGGCAGGGAACAGTGCTGGGAGTGACTGGGGCGCCCTCCCCCCTTTTTAAGACCTTCTCAGGAAGAGGCCATAATGGAGGGTGTCGGTAATGACAGTAGGAACCCAAACAGCAGACACTTCAACAGCACTAGCCACTGAGCAGCGAGCGACCTGCTGTGCAGCGGCTCATTCATGCTTACAAAGACACTCCCGTTTTTACAGATGAGGAAGTAGAGGCCTTGGCTGACTCTGGGTCATTGTTCAGGTCCCCATTGAAGGTCTCTTTCTTTGGAAGGCTGTCGCCCCCTTCGACCCCACCTTCTGTTACTGCCTTTCTCTTTCTTCCTGATCACTGTTGACTAACTCTCTGCTGAGCTGAGGCGTTTACACATAGGTGCTATAGAATCGGTGTTCAGTCAAGTACTGTTGAGTAGGGAATGGACACATCCCATTATAGTTTGAATGGGGACCGTCCCCCAGAGGGGCATGCCTTTGAGCACTCGGTCCCTAGCTAGTGACACTGTTTTAGAAGGCTATGGGACCATTAGAAGATAGGGTCCTGCTTGAGGAAGTGGGTCACTGTGAGGTGGATCTTTATAGTCTGACCCTACTTCTTATCTGCTCTTGTAAATTTTTTATTTGTGGTGTGTGTGTGTGTGTGTGTGTGTGTGTGTGTGCGTGCGCGCGCGCGCGCGCGCGCGCTGGCTTGTCTGTATGTGCACCACATGTGGACATGTTCCAAGGAGGCCAGAAGGGAGAGTCAGCACAGGAGTTTGTGATCCGCCGAAATGGGTGCTGGGAAACAAAGCCTGGTTCTCTGAAAGAGCAACAGGTGGACTTAGCTGCTGGGACATGTTCTGTAGCGGCACCCTTGACTCTATCCCTTCTGACTGTGAGCTAAAGAGACTCTCCTTTGCTAAGTTATTTTCACCAGGTGGTTTTTTGTTTGTTTGTTTTTGTTTGTTTTGTTCGTCACAGCAATGAGAAAATTAGCTAAAACACCTTCTTACATCAGTTAGCCTCCCTGGAAACATTCCTGTGATTCAGCCACAGGGAGGAGGTTTTGGCTCTGAGGATTCCTGACAAGGGCATGCTGGGTAGAGAGGTGACCCAGGACTAAGCATCTCTGTTTAACCTGTTATGTTCCCTCATCTACACTGACAAAGTGACAAAGAAAGAGACCTCTGACCTCAGGGAACTTCTAACATTGAAAGTGTAGGGTCTGTAGACCACACTGTCTTGCAAAGAAATCCCTTTACTTCACTGTCCTAAAGCTCTGACGTGCTTTCTTTCTGAAAAATAACTCCCAATTAGCTCTCTAGGGTTTGAGAAGGATCAGGTGGGCACCATTCTCCATATTCTGTAAGCCTGAGGCACCTCGGAATGGTCACCATTGCTCAGGAGGACCAGCAGCAGCGGGATCCCGACACGCCCTTTGGAGGACAAGAGCATTTTGGCACCTTCTGCAGAGTGCATGTTTTCCGCTCAGCCTGTGGTGGCTGACAGCGTCTCAGAGTGACTATCTTTCCATTTATCATCTGCCCCACGCCTCTCCTCCCTCTCCCTGCCCAGCCACTGCCTTGTACCTGATTTAATTTTCACAGTGATTCAGTGGCTTCTCATGAACCTTGTCTACTTCACTTTGCTTCTCTTTCCTCTGGTGGGAGTGCTCCCACCGTTGTCAAAGTCCTCCTCCCCGCTTGAAGCATTTTTATAGGGCATGCGAAGGGTTTTCTATCTGTTGCACACCTGGCTAGATGTGCTATACTTGAGCATGTGAGTGTGCGAGTGAGGGCTTGGATGGTTGTCTGACACTCCTATTGTGGTGCAAATGGACACAGGGCTCCTGCTCTTGTCTCTTCCTCTACCAGTCTCTCTGAGACCACAGGGAACCCAAATTGCCCACTGGGTGTAGACTTGGGCAGGGCTGAAGCTGTGCCAGCAGCCTCCTCCTTTCGGAGCCACAGAGCAAACAGACCCCTTGAATCAGAAGGGACTCTGAAGAGTGGCTTATAGGCAATCCAGACAGCACCCTGCTGCAGCTGGGCGATGCCACCCCTTTCATTTTCTGGGAGGCGACCAGAGGAAAACAAAGTATGAATGGCCATAATTTACTGGGCTCCTGGGTGAATTTGTATTTCATTCTGATTATTGAATGTGTCGCCTAATTGCAGCTATAAAAAGGAATAGTCCATCTTCCCCATGAAAGCCCGGTGCTGGCTGATTGTTGTTTAATTAGTTGATTCCAGTGGTCGAGGGGTGAGTTTGGAATTACAATTACAGCTCCTATTATTTCATGGAGATTGCTGAATTAATTAGTAGGACAATAGGATTCCTCATCGTTGACGTCTTAAGAATCCACAATAATAACTTTCAAATCGGTTGCAATGATGAAAGTTGGTAATAGATTTATCTTCTCTGTTGGGTAAGGCTGGACTTCCGGACAACTAGGACTCCCCTACCTAGAGAGGGGTTGGTATGTGTGCAGAGGCAGCCACCCTTGACTGGTGAGGCCTTTGATTGGCAAGGAATCTGGCTGGGATCCAAACACCTGTGCTTTCTCTGAACCAAAGAAAGTGAGGTGGAAACCAAAGGTGATTGAGAATAAAGAGAGGAGTGAAGAGACCCAGCTGAGATTGTGTAAGGTTGAATTAGAGGTCAGTGAAGAGGAGCCCTGGTTAAGCGCTGGTGGTCAGGGACAGTCATCCTGGCCTGGCGTGACTCTAGGGAGGTCCCAAGGAGTGACAAGGCTGAAGGCATGCAAAGCCCCCTGGGAGCCACGTAGGTTCTTGTGACGCTGTCCTCAGTGTCCCTCTGTGGCCACCAGGCTGGGCTGGGTCAGGGACCAGCCTTCTGGTTGCCGACTCACCCGAGTGCTAGAGTTGGGTGGGGAACTGCAGGAATCCTGGCTTCCTTTCCTTTCATCTTTCTGCTCTCCCCAGGAGTCACCAGAAACATTGCCTCCTCTGGATATAAAAGAGAAATACTGCACAGTAGCTCTAGCCAGGGAGGTGATAATGAGAACTGAGGAGAAACTGTTTATCCAGGTGGTTAATATTTGAATAAGCCTGAAGGTCATGTGACAGCCTTCTTCCCAACGAAAATTTTCTCCTCTGGTCTCCCTAAGCACAGGTGAAATGGAACCTGGTTCACTGCCACCCTAAACTGTACCTGTGGGCTGAAGCCAGTGGCTGCTGCAGTCTGGAGACATCCACACATAGCTAGAAGGGGTGATAGAGGGGGGAATGGACTGTGGCAAAGGGGATCTTTGGGAAGAAGAACCAGAGTGATGGGGTCTCTTGGCTTGGCTTCTGGTTCTGAAGATGTTTGCCCCATGAAAGATGGGTGGGACCCCATCTCAGGACTGTTCATGTCCCCCCTTCCCCCACTAGGCCCTCGCTTTGATATTCCTGGGGTACGTGTCCTCCAAGGGATGAAGGGGTAGGGGTGTTCCTTGGAAGGCAGATCATTAAGATTTAATGGGACATTTTCTGCCAGACAGGGAGATTGTAAAACATAGCTAATTTAGAGAGCTGGGGGGATCACAGAGACATTTTGCTTGTCGACTAGGAAAGGCCAGACATGAAATTATGCCAGTCCATGCCCTCCTGTCTCCCACCTTCCCAGCTGCAGGTCCGGGCCGCCAAAGAGTACGAGCCACTGTGCAGTTCCCAGACCACTCCCACCCCTCCAGCTTGGCCAGGACTGCAGCCATAGCCCAGACCACCTTGGCATATTTGGATCCTTTGCAGCTGGTTGTCAGAGCTGTCGTCCAGCAGGGGCCTGTCCCGTTGGTCAGTGAGTTTAACAGTTGGAAGAAATAAATTGGAAAAGGGGTGGTGGTGGTGTGTGTACACGTGTGTATGTAGGTATGTGCACGCATGAATCAGATGTAGAGTTAGACAGAGCCAGCAAGGCAGAGAGACAGGGAAGGAGGTGGGGAGGCAGGGAAGGAGGTAGGGAGGCAGGGAAGGAGGTGGGGAGGCAGGGAAGGAGGTGGGGAGGGAGGGAAGGAGCTAGGGAGGAGAGAACAGGTCTAGAGAGAAGAGGAATAGGGAGGATAGTGCTGTCCCCACTCGTGGGGTTGGGCTATTTGGGGGAAGCTGATCTTAGCTGCATGTCTGCACCATTGGTGCAGCATGTGGGGCGATGGAGGGATAGAAGTGGGCACAGGACAGGGGTATAGAAGGGAGGCTGGATGGGGGGGGGGGGGGGGAGGCTGGATGGGGGGGAGGGGGAGCTCTGCCTCTTGACTTGGGCTGTTAGATGAAAGGAAGGTGTGGCTCCAGGTATGCCATAGACATAGCCCTGGATGTGTGTTCCAGAAAGTTTTGCCATTTAAAAATGTGTATGATCTTCGGGTCCACGTAAAATGAGGACATTATTGCTGACTCTCTGGGGTTAAATGGAGTAATGCAGCCAGAGCTTCTGAAACATAGTAGGTCCAAGAAGTTGGTACCTTACCTCCACTTCCTTCAGTAATGGGACATAGGGTCACTTAGCACAGTGCCAGACACATGCTTGGCATTCAGTGCCACTTGGCAGAATTGGATCTCAAATCCTAACAGCCATTCAGCAATGTCCTTAGGACCCTTGAGAGTTAGACAAGGCTGGGCGGGGCAGGCTGGGCAAGGGCTGAGGTCTTGACTGAGGGAGCCAGCCAATACCATTTCCAGGCCTGCCTTGTTTGTCTCCCTGCCTTCCTCACCTGGCCTATCCATGCATAGGCTCTGGGCAGAAGAGGAGCACACTTTTCCAGGCACCAGGTGAAGCTGCATTGGAGGGCAACTCCACAAGCAATGCAAACTCACCTGGTAGTGACAATTCCAGGTTCATGGCCCATCCACAGTGGAGCCAGGAAGGAGGTCCCTGGAGCAGCACTTCGATTCCTTCTGTTTAAACGACAGCACCCTCAGAGAGTTCTTGGGATGTCTAGGTGACAGACTCTTACCTGAAGGTCACAGCTGAGTTCAAGCATCTGTTGAGCACCTACTGTGTGCAGGCCCTGCCCTAGCACCTGATGATCTAGCCAGGAACAAGGCCGATGACGGTGCTGTCCTGGAGCAGGTGCAGCCAGGGGGAAATCAGGAAGTGGCAAGTGCCGGGACGTGATGGAAAACCCTAGGGCTGATGAGCTGCGGATGCTGAATGGGGAAGTGTGTGAAGAACTGTGGGGTCCGTTAGAGGGAGGCAACAGATCAGGTCTATATGGAGATCAGGGCAAAAGGAACGAAGTCCTTCATCTGGGGGCATGCTTGGTGTGTTCAAGGGAATGGACAGGTGACAGGGTGGTGGTAGTCAGAGGGTGAGTGGAGACGAGAGGTCTGAGATTTGAGGTCTGAGGAGAGGCAGGCTTCACTTTGCACACCCGGGAAGGATTTAGGGTTTTATTCTATAAAGCGATAAGACATCGGAGGAGTTAGGCAGAGGAGTGACATTGTGTGATTTATATTTGAAAAGAGTAATTTTGACAGCTCTTTAAGAATAAACTATAGGGTGGAGAAGTTAAGAAGCGCTATGTCGCTGTAGGCTGGGCAAGAACTGGCAGTGCTCGGGATGGGGTGGCCCTGCAGGCGCCAAACTTAAGCAGGCAGCTTGGGGCTTGGACTTGCGTGTTGTCATGAAGGTGTGTACTTTATGCACTGTGAGGCCTGCTCTGCCGAGGGCTCCCTGACTTCTGACAGCCCCAAAGTTGTACAGCCAACACTCCAATCAAGATACACACACACACACACACACACACACACACACACACACACACACACAACTCCTGTAGTCAGCCGCCTCCCCCGCCTCCGCCCTTGGCAGTGACTGATCTTTTTTTTCCTTCCTGTCCCGGAGGCATGCCTTTTCCAGAGTGTCATATAAATGGAATCAAGCAGGAGGTAGCTTTTTGAGTCTGGCTTCTTTCACTCACCATAATGTATCTGGGATTCATCTACCGGAGCATAGATGAATTTCCTACTCCCTTTTACTGCTGGGCAGTACTCCATTGTATAGAAATCACAGTTTCTCCGGGGAGCCGGGTGTTTGCAGTTCTTCGGCAATGTTAAATGGGGCTGCTGTATACACTCCAGTGCAGCTTTAGATGAGAACATATTGTGAGGACTCTGTTGCTCTCTGTCCTTACTGCCGTATGCTGTTACACTTTAAATAAAAACCCGGAGAAGTCGTTCCCCATTTTGATAGGTGTAGAGTGGTATATCACGGTTGATAAGTGTAGAGTGGTACAGCACTGCCGGGTTAATTTGCATTTCCCTACGTGCTTTTTTGTAAACTCTGTATCCTTTGGTGAACAATCTGCCTGAGTCTTTTGAATGTTTTTTTCTATCCATTGTTACTTGCCTTATTGTTGAATTTTGAGACTTTAAAAAATATATCTGGGATATGAATCTTGTATACAATATGTGATTTGCAAATACTTTCTGCCAGGCTGTAGCTTGTCTTCTCTCCCTCCCTCCCTCCTTCCCTCCCTCCCTTCCTCCCTCCCTCCCTTCCTTTCTTTTCTTTAAAGCAAAAGAGAAAATACAAGAATGGAAAAGAGATTAAAATATGTAGTCCTTTTCCCCCACAGACCTCCCTTTATTGGCATTTAGAAAACGGCAGTAGAAGGAGATGCCCTCTGATAACCTCACCTGGATGGCCCAGACTTGGCCGTTTCTTCCCTTCTGTCTCTTAATAGTATCGGGATGCATTTACCATAAAACTCACTGCAGTAACTGGTTTTACCTCTAGTTCCCCCGCATCGAATACTTGTACAGAGTTGCACAGTTAGTTTCCAGAACTCCTTACATCTTGCAGAACAAACGCCCCCTGTACCTCAGTGGCAACACCTCATTCCCTGCTCCTCCACTCTACTTTCTGTTTCAGTGGATGTGACTCTTCCTAGGTGCCTCCTAACTGGAATCATATGATGTCATATGATGTCATATGATGTCAGTCCTTTTCGCTTGGCTTATTTCACTGGGAATCATGTTCTCAAGGCTCGTTCACGTTGATACTTTCTCAGAACTCCCTTCATTGTGAGGTGACTATTACTCCCTCGTACAGGGAACACTTGCTTGTGTTTATACAATTCTGCCGGTGCATGCAAGCTTGCCCCACTGCGTGGTGGGTGTGGTCATAGTGCTGAGCATGGTATGGGACGCGCCGTGTGGACCCTGTGGGCCCCTTGGTCAGCCCCTCGGTCACTCTCTTAACAGGACCTTTGTGGGAGCAGAGTTCTTAATTTCTGTGAAGTCTAAGTCACCGATTTTTCTTTATGAATTGTGCTTTTGGTATTGTATCTGAGAACTGATGGCCTAATCTAAGTTCACACATGTCCTTCCTAGATGTTTCATACTTTGGGGCTTTTTACTATGATTCATTTTCATATACAGCGAAAGGTAGAGAGACCAAAGCTCACTGTATTTTCTCCTTTTGAAAATCCATACCCAACACTTTTAGCCCTACTTATTGAAAAGTCTGTCCTCCTCTGCTCTCCTGGGCTTGAGATAGGACAGATGAACTTGGTTTGGGACATGAACATGAGGAGAAGGAGGAGTGGCTTTGGTTTGGGCAAAGGGCTCAGAATGCCACACTGACTGGGGAGGTTTGGGGGTTGGAAGTTCAGAGTCATGTTTTGGATGTACCCCTGTGGCATCTCAGTACCTGTCTGGGATACAGCTGGCATATGAGTCTGGAGTTTGGGACACAGATATGAACTTGCTCTACCCATTTTTTTCAAGCTGCTGACATACACAAAGATGGACACGGGAGCCCACATAAAGCCCAGCAGACATTGTAGGTGGTGACAGAGCGGCATGCAAGGTCTGTGAGGTCTCTGGAATGTGGGGGCAGGGCAGGGCAAAGCCTCAGGGAGGTCACCTGTGCGGGTCTTCAAGGACGAATGGAGGTTTTTCCACAAGGGAATCTGGAGAGTAGCGTTTCAAGGGAAAGGCCATCCAAGGCACAGGTTTCGAGGTGTGAAGCATAGAATACCGAGGAGCAGTCAGTGTGTGTGGTGTAATGACGGGAGCTGAGGCTGGACGCCACGCAGGACTGGATCATGTGGAGCCTTTATTTCAGGAAGGCATCTTAGAGAGCTTGAAGACAAACTTTCTGTGAAAGAGTGACCATGGCTTCCTTCCTCTCTGCACCAAGGGTTCCCAACAACCCATGAAGGCCTCGGAGTGCGGCAGAGGAGGCTCTTATCAAGGCCACGTGCCTGGTTTGCAGGCGCGGGGAGACGGAGTCACGGTGGTGTGTTCAAGATGAGTGCTACTGTTCTAGTCACCCTGCCCCCACCCCTTAGTGTTTGGAGTGAAGGCCTTCCTGTGTAGCCCAGGCTGGCTGGGAACTTGCAGTCTCCCTGCATCAGCCTCCTGGTTTGGGGATTACAGCAGAGGAATAGTTTCTCCGCACCCTCTGATGGAGAGGGTGTATTTATCTGCCTTCCCGCATCCGCACCCTCTCTGTGTGTTAGTCTCTCATGCCAGTGGCATGGTCAGGGAGATGCCTCCTTCTCCATCCTCTCCTCCCAGGAGCAGCCAGGGGGTCCAGACCAAGCTGTCAGTGGCCTGGCCTGGGTCTGATCTTTCATTCATCAGCTTAATCAGACCCTGTCTGCCCTGACAGAAATACAGATGTGATGCTTCTTTCTCACTCTGTCCGAAATTGCTTTGTAATAACAGTAGGAGTTAGAGAGGCATTTTTATTGATTAAACAATCGAGACTATTTGTCTTTACAAAACCAAAAATATAGAGGTGTCTCTTTCTCTCTCCATACACATTACACATGCTTATGCATTAGAAGCAATAGTCTCTGCTTGTAATCAAGCTGATGCTTCTGATGGGCTGTTTTCTAATGCCAGGCTGTGGTGGTACAACGGGAATGTGAAAAGAAGCTGATGTATTGACACTGGCAATCAGGGCCAAGAGGCCCCCGGGCTGGGACTGCAGGTGAGGAGTGCTTACTGGGAGTCTTGGAGACGTGCTGATATGGAAAATGTTTCTTGTGGAGAGACACATGAGCTTTGGATCGGAAGGCTCAGGGTTTGAATCCAGCCCTGCTCCTCTTTCCAGAGAAATTACATAAGACTTTGACATCCCACATAGGGACAAGGACCCCTAGTAAGATGGCAGATGTGCAGTAGCCTGTCCAGTGTCATACAGGTGAGGTTATTACATCATCGTCTCTCTGGATGGATGGAGTTCCAAGGAACTATAGGTGCATTGAAATTCTTGGACCAGTACTATGCAGTGCACAAGCCAGGGGCTCTTGGGAATGGATTTTCAGGCCCATGTCATCCACCCTAGACCCTGCATGTCTAACCTTGCTAGGCACTGGGTGGTAAGTATGTTTAATAGTGTGACATCAGGCCTGCTGGATGACCTTTGTAGGTACTGCTCAGATGTGGTGCTGGGGAACCAGTGGGGTAGCCCAGGCACCAGGAGGCTGGCCAGCTGCCTTTCCAATTGTGTGGGCAGAGGCAGGGCCTTGTTGGACAAGGGTGCTGCTGCTAGAGAAACCAGCTGCATTATAAAGAGATCTTTCTAATTCCGTCCCGATCCGAGTAATTGTTCCCACCCTGCAGGGTTCAGTATGAAAACCGCTGTCAGTCACTCGGGGGCTGGGATTTGCCAAACTGTATTCATGAATTCTATTTGTCACCCCAGACAGCAGGCTGCAGCGCAGACAGCGGTGGGAGGTGTGGGTGTGCATATTCAGGAGGGTGGGCCGCAGTGGCGGGAGGTGCGTGAGAGAGAGGCATAGAACGCTTTTATCTGCTGTTCATGGACAGGCTTGGTAAGCTCTGGGGGACATCTGGAATTCAGAAGGAGGTGACATAGCTTTCTATCTTCAGGTTTTGCAGGGTTTGAGGCCAGGGTCTGTGAGGGAAAGTCTTCTTGGAGTGTGATGTTCTTGGGGTTGAAGGAGAGGAGGTCAGCCTGACAGCCGGCTCCTGGCAGCCTATAGCCAGCATAGATCCGGTACCTACAGACAAATATAAAGGAAGGCCACTCAGGGAGTCCTGTAGGGACTTCTCGGGACGAAGTGAGTACAAACCTTGTACAAGGTCTTTACCTGCCAATGTATGGTTCTCTAAGGGGATCTATTTCTCTTCACCCCAGATATAGAGAGGGCAATGCCAGACCAAAGAAGTGATTTCGCCACATCTGGTTAGGTGAAGCTGTGAGTTTACTGGGCATGGGTGAAGAGTTATTTATAGGAGTGGGGATGACTCTGTCCCACTGGGCATCTGTCCCACTCCAACATGGCTGAACAACTCACAGAAACTGCGTCCTTAGAGCCCCCTACCCCTTCCATCTCTCATATACTTAACTTCCATCTCCTCCTAAGTCCTTGTGCAACTGAGATAAGATTATATGCAGGTAAGGATGGAACAGGAGGGAGAGAGGGACTGGAACCACAGGAGAGAGTCTGGTGATGCCTTCTTCTATGAGGGGATGCTGTGAAGGACTCATTTGGGTACTCAGATTGCCTTGATCTTAAGAGGACAACAGGCATGATAACAGAATTTCATAACATCTGGCTATCTCGAGGCACATACCAGAGAACTGGCAGTTGCCTTGATTGGGACTGCCTGGCCTTATGGGAGGGTGAGGATTCCATCAGGAACCAGACCTGCCTGGAGGTTAAGAGCATAAGCCAAGGAGCACAGAGTTTAGACTCTGCGTGGGAGAGCCTGGCAGCAGAGGAGAGCGCCGGGCAGGGTTATTGACATTTGGACCAGATGATTCTTCTTGGAGGACCTGTTCATGTAGGGTGTTTGGTACTAGCTGGACCCTTAAGGCCCTGTTTGGAATAAAATAATATGTCTTCAGGCTGGCCAGTTGCATCATAGGTGGCAGAGTTGTCCCCAGTTGAGAGCTGGCATAGATGACAGAGACAAGAGTGAAGAGACCTGGAATTCATTCTGGAAATAACGGGGAACCTTTTACGAGCAAGCAGATGGGACAGAGGCAGCGTCAGGAAACCTTCAGAAGGAAGGGATCACAGAGGTCCTCTGTCCTTTGCAGCTCAGCTGGTCCAACTGGAGACAGTTCCTAACCAACTTGTAATGGGCCCAAGGCTGACTCCTACTTGGTTCTTCTTCCTGGGGGGCCAGATGCCACTAGGTGTGGGGACCCACTGGAGGGCTTGTAGAAGCTCAGTATGCTGGCCTCCACCTTGAGTGTGTAGGGGCCTGTGTTAGCCCTCCTCCCATTTTCATGACAAAATACTTAACGGAGCAACTTACAGAAAGAAGGAAGGAGGGAGTCATATTTGGCCCACAGTTTCAGGGAGGGTTTAGTCCATCATGCTGGGGAAGGCATGATGGGGGAATGGCTGCATCCACAGCGGCGGGAGCGTGAGGCAGGGGCTTGCTCACCCGGCAGCAGCAGGAGAAGAGAGTTAGAACCCAGGGCCAGGTACTACCCTCAAAGGCCTTTCCCTAGTGACCTATGTCTGTCCAATAGGCTCCACCTCTTAAAGGCCCCATACCCTTTTTACTAGGTAGTTTTATGTCAACTTGACACAAGCTAAAGTCATCTGAGAGGTAAGGAATCTCAACTGAGAAAATGCCTCCATAATATCAGACTGCAGGCAAAGCCTGTAAGGCATTTTATTAATAGAGAATTGATGGGGAGGCCCCACTCTGTGGCGAGTAGTGCCATCCCTGGGCTGATTGTCCCAGGTTCTATAAGAAAGCAGGCTTATC
>CABHPH010162088.1:0-13155 GCA_902168325.1 Peromyscus nudipes | reverse complement strand
AAACAGGCTTAGCAAGCCATGGGGAGCAAGCCAGTAAGGAGTACTTCTCCATGGCTTCTGCATCAACTCCTGCCTCCAGGTTCCTGCCCTGTCCTGTTTGAGTTCCTGTCCTGACTTCCTTCAGTGATGAACAGTGATATATATGGAAGTATAAGCCAAATAAACCCTTTCCTTCCCCACTTGCTTTTTGGTCATAGTGTCTCATCGCAACGATAGAAACCCTAACAAAGACCCCCTTCAAAATGGTGCTTGAAGTTGAGGAACAAGCATTCCAAATATAAACCTGTGGGGGACATTTCAGATTCAAGCCATAACAGGGTCCCCAGCCTGGCATCTTCACAGATTCTCAGCTGATACTGATGCTGACATTGCTAGCCTAGAGACCACACTTTGAGGATCTTTAAACTGCTTGGTTTTAACTCACTTTCAAGGCCAAATGAAACCCAGCTGTCAATCAGCAGTCTTTACCTGTACATAGCACAAATCAGAGTCATGCCTTGGCCTTCACCTAAATGGCAAAGACTGCTTCAGGAAGGGCACAGAAGATGGGAGACGTGCTCTTGGCTCAAGATCAAGGTCAGGGACTCTTGGCAGCTCAGCCTCTGGGACCTTTTTGTGGCGTTTGCTACCTGCGTCTCACCCAAGCACTGGAACCTCCCGCATTAGAACCAAGCCCGTGAGAAGGCCAGGGCTCAGGAAGCTTGACAGAGGAGCAGAGGTACTGAGCCGGTGGCTTGGGAAGCATTCCTTGTTTGCACTTCCAGCCCGCATGGAGGAGTGTACAAGTTAAACTGTAACCCTCCCCTGGGCCCCCTTGCCTGTGTCGCTACTGAACAATAGCTCTGTCCTGGGCAGGGAGGAGGCACATCTTTTAATATATTTTTAAAAGGTATTGATGGCCTGAAAGGCCAGAGGAACACAGAGGGTCCCGCTTGGGCAGGTGACATTTTCACATGGGAAAGGGTTCTTTATGATTTCACCTTTAGAAGTCCAGAGCCAAAGTTGGGTGACCCACTCCCCTGAGACCAAAGGTTAGAGTCTCGGGTGATGCGATCAAAGAGGGTCAGGCTTGGTGACCCGCGGTGCTATGGTGACTGCATTCTGATACTTCCGGGACACAGGTGTGACCAAGACCTAGGGCTGAGCTGGAGGCAGGGACCCATCAGTGCCTGTACATTTGTGAGGAATGACAGCATTTCACCTCTGTTCTCATCCCATGCTGCTACTGGAGCTAGGGTCAGCACCTGGGCCCCAGAAGCCCCAACAAGCCAAAATTGGCCACCTGTCCTCAAGAGGACATACTAGTGAGAAAAAGAGATTTATTTAGTCAGTGTGACTACGTCAGAAAGAGGAACAAAGAGGTTCAGTGACTCCCCCCCCCCCCAGAGTCCATCTTTAGGGTCCTGACTTGAGGTTTAGGTTTAGGTTTACATAGAGGGCAAGAAATACACATAACAAAGCAGTCCTGGTCTAGGCATGGACCTGCCAATCATCATTATTTAGGTTCTAGTCTCTCCTGTAAGGTGTTCTGACAAGTTGTCAGAAGTGTGTGAAATCTCTTCACAGGAGGTAAGCTTCCCCTCTGGCTGGCACCAGCTTCATTCAGCCTTTTTCTTTTCCCAGCATAAGATTTCTGGGGAATTGCAAATTTCTTGGGGGTGGGGGGGGGTCCATTATTTCAATAATCTGATGGCCAAAGAGAGGGGCACAAATGTCTCTGTAGGTTATCTTTATTCAAGCCAGAATGGTTGTGCGACCATCAGTCTAAAGGACTTTTGTAACCCTCCAAAATGTGTGGAGATTTCTCCAATAAGCATGCAGTTGTTTCTTAGGGAACACAGGGAGATGCAGCTTGGAACCTACATCAGTCTACTTGGCCACAGTTCAGATCCCAGAAAGTAAGAAATGGGGTCCTTAGGGAATGGAAAGGAAGTCTACAAAGACGCACCATTCAACGTTAAGTCTTAAAAGGCCACTGAAATGCACGATGGGTTTTTCACTTCGGAACACAGTGCTGAGTAGAGCAGAGATCAATTAGGACACTGGCACAGAATGAAACTTTGCTCCTGTTTCTAGAATGTACTGTGAAAGGGGAAAAAAATCCACTTACATAGGGATCCCTGCCCCCCTGTGAAGGCAATCAACTCTAAGAAGTATGTGTACATGTGTTTGGGCATCCCCTTGCTGCGAACTCCCTGTGGACTTGCATGCAGTTTCCAGGATGTGACATCTTCATTTCTGAAGGGTCCCTAATTGATGCTGAGTCCTAACGTGTTAACATAAAAGTTTTCCAGTCCCTACAGCTTCTCTGACAAGTACTTAATGACCTGTACAATATTTAAATAAGCTAAAAGTGTCCCAGCTTTGAGGAAGCAGGCAGCACACCCTTCTGTGGAGGGAAGGCTTTGTGCATCCCTTAAGTTGGGGTTTTTCTAAAGAGATCCACCTGCATCCCTGGTGCTCTGTGACCTGAGCAGGCACAGGTGGTTTGTCCTGACATTTTTTATTTCCTAGGACACTGATACACATCTGCTCAAATTAATTACTCTTCCTGGATCTCTCTCCTGACTCATTGAGAGAACAGGAACCCCTGGGCCGATGGGACTATGGAGAGAGGAGGAAGTGTGGCCATGCATTTGCATTTGTTAGTTCTCTGAGACGGAAGCACCAGCCATATGTCTGGGAGCATCAGTCTAAGCAGGCACCCACCAGAGCTGCATGGGACAAAGACAGGGAGAGGAGAGAGTAGGGCTCATCTACTACCGATCAGAGAGAAGAGAGAGTGGGGCTCATCTACTACCGATCAGAGAGAAGAGGGAGTGGGGCTCATCTACTACCGATCAGAGAGACTCCCCAGAAGAGGTGACAGCAGCGGGTGGTGGCTGGGCACATAGGGGACGAATGCTCCACGATCCCTTCCAACACATTTCTCTTAGACCCTTGCATCACTGGTGTGATTGCCACAGTGAGAACACACCAAGAGCAACAGTGGATGGGAGATTGAGCTGCAGCCAGGCTTGCGAGGTAGGGTCAGAGGTCACCTCAAGAGCTCCAGGGAGGAGCTGAGTGAGGGGAGCAGAGGCTAGAAATGTGGGCATCACTATACTTTTCTTCCATCTGTAGCAATATTGCCTTCTGTGGCGATTTGCCTCAGTTTCTCCCTCCAGTCCAAGAAGAAGCAAGATCGCCTGTAATTTAACCACCGAATACACTATCACTTGGCCACGACCTTCGCCATCTGTTTCTCAGGCTCAAGGTCAATGAACTAAAGAAGGGAGGTAGCCAGGTTAGCTCACCCAAGTAAGTCCTTTAAACTCTCACCATCCTAGCCTATCTGCAATGCAGGGGCTGCCATACTCATCTCAGTGGCTGCTGAGAGGATCGGCCAGACATATAAGGCCTTCATGTGGTGCCAGACATTTAGTAAGTGTCGTACAAAGGAAAGGTCGAATGGGGACCCTGTAGCAGAGGCGGCCTCCAAAGGGCTGGAGAGCCCGCTGACACAGGCCACTGAGTCCAGCATGAGTCATCACAGGTAAGCCTTGGATTCCCAAACCAGTAGAATGAGCAGAGTAGATGGGTTCAATCGATTACTTGCTTAACAACTGAACTGAGCAGCAGATACATTCCAAGGACTGTGCTCAGCTGGGACATGCGGCAATGAGCAAGATGACATGCCAGGGACAGGTGGCACCTGCCTGTCAAGGGTACAAGATGGCACTAGGGCTTGTCTGGAGCTACAGACCCAGACCACCAGGCAGAGTGCTCTTTGGAAACCGGTATCTTAAGGAGTGCGGCCTGGGAGAAATTTTACACTAGTTCCTTTGGAAGACAGAGCCTGAAGCTAGGAGAACACACCAGGCCCAGGCTGACGTCTGCAGGTAACTCTCTTCACCCCAGGACAAACAGACAGGAAGCAGAGGCAAGCACAAGTGAAGCTTTGGGGCAGGGTTAGAATGTGAAAGAGAAAGAAGCCAAAAGGAACCTCTTGTGGTATTATGAAATGTATACTTGGACTGCATCCCTATTTCCTGGCTAACTTCGCCTAAAATCTCTTTGATTTCCAGTATTAAGTGTCTTTCATATTGGTAATAAGTTGCCTGATAGAGGCAACCCTTGGGTAGCTTCATCATGCGAGTGTGTGTGTGTGTGTGTGTGTGTGTGTGTGTGTGTGTGTGTGTGTTGTGGTGTGGTGGTCATCTGAAACACCAGGGTAGGTCTAGAGGGCTGGGACATCCAACTCTACCTCCACTCTCATGAGGTTGCTATGATTTGAGTGTCTGCTGCTCACGCCCAGAACTCATATTGAAATGATGGCATTAACAGATGAGATATTTGCCACAGGGACATTGTCCTCATGAATAGATTAAGGCTTGTTGTAGAATATTATTTTAAGGTGTGTTACTTTTGTTTATGCTCTGGAATATTAGTTTAATGATGCAAAGATGTATTACATTTGTTTGATTAAATAAAATTCACCTGCGGTCAGGAGGCTGCCTCAGCAACTAGCTGACAGGAAGTGGCAGGGAGGAACCAGGGGGAGAAGGGTTTTTAAGCATAGGCAAGAAAGGACGAGAGCTTTTTGGGAGAGGTGAGCAAGGAGAGGAGGTGAGCAACTTGTTATTTAGCCTCTCTGAAGTGCAGCATTCGCCTCAACCTTTGAATCTTGAGTTCTTTCGAGGGACAGAGTTTTAGATGTTCCCTTTGTTGCTTTGGAAGAGTCGGTGCCGAGGGAACGGAATCCCCTCAGGCTGTGGGCCTTGCAGCCACCATGGCAGGCCTCGCAGCCACCATGGTGGAGTTGAGGTTGCTGATGAGGACAGCTGTGGTTTAAAAGGCAGGCAACAGTTTTTTTAAAAAAAGACAGCATAGGCTATCTATTACATTGGAGTCTTTAGTGGTAAGTAACCTTTCTTTTCCCATCTCTCTTCTGTGCCCTCACAGTTCGTTACCTTCGGCTGTGTTACCATGCAGCAAAAAGAGTCAGTCGTTTGTCAGATGTGTCCCTTTAATCATAGCTACTCAGAACAACAAGCCTCTGTTTATAATTTAGCTGGCCTCTAGTATCCTGTTACAGCCGCAGAAAGTAGACCAGTACAGTGGGTTGAGGCCATGACTTGGACCACGAGGGAGACACTGTTTACATTTTGATGATGGGCAACGGAAGGATCAGGTCCTTGAAGACTTGCCCCCGTTCCAAACTCGACCACAGGATTTGCAGCCTCCTCTCTCATGTGATAACCACGTCTTTGTATTGGAAGGCCGTCTACTGCTTGCAGCCGAACACATTCACACTGACATCCTGCCTCTTGCTCATGGTATCACTCTCTCTGGCTTCCCAACCTGTAGCAAGCCCGGGTTTTCCTGTCTGGCTTGGGTTGGGTATTTGTACACACCACTGCCTGTTGAGACTTTTTACCCTGCTTTCCACTCTGACTGTGCCCATCCATCCTTGAAGTTTCAGGCTATTCTCATAGATGGAGTTTCCCACCCCTTCATATCTTTATCACTGCTGCTTGTGAGTTTCAGTCATGGCCTCAGTACATTGTGAAATTACTTTTGGTGTTTTCTTTACCCCTCTGGACTAAAAGTTCCATAAAGGTTGAGCTGCTGCATCTCATTCAACACTCGCCCTAGTCACATGTCGAGGTGAACAGCGCTGAGAGGCTCACTACCCACTGCCTGCCTCATTGCACAGAGAGAGATATAATTTGACCTGTGCTCATCCCCCACCGTATTCTCTGCCACTGGAGGACCTCTCTAACACTTGATACTCCAGTCATACTGACTGACCTATGGTATTATAACTTCTAGAACATTTCTTGGTCTTTCTCACTTCCACTGTCTGTATATGCAGCTCAGTCTGCTGGAACAGTTCTTTACTTTCCCCCAGAAGCTCCCAACGCCATCCTTGAGTGGCCCTGTTCTTGTCCTCCATAGCTTTTAGCAGGATATCATAGGATAAGGGAGTCCTGTTATAGGCCCAACAATTCTTTGCTACACTGGTTTCTTCACCTAATATTTTCAGATGCCTACTATGTGTCAAACATTGTGTTAACCAGTGGTTTTCAACCTTCCTAATGCTGTGGCCCTTTAATACAGTTCATGTCCTGGTCATATCTGTAATTTTGCTACTGTTATGAACTGTAATGTGAATGGTTGAGAACCATTGTATTGTTGGGGGTTGAAAGAAAAGACATTGTTTCTAGTCCTCCGTTCTAGGCAGACAGGCCTGTTAACCAGAACACGCAGGAGAGCAGTGGCAGCGGTGGAGAAAAGGAGGCTGTGTGGGCATAGTGAAATCTGCCCCGGATGTAGAAGGTGGGGGTACTACAGCAGCTTGCGGGCGGGGGGGGGGGGGGGTAGGGAGTCCAGAGGAAAGGTAGAGTGGGGTTCCAGCCAGCAAGGCCATTTCAGAGAGAAAAGATGGCTATCCATTTGGGAGAAGGAGCTGGCTTGGGAGGTGAGGCAGAGGACATGTAGGGAAGGGGAGGGGAGAAGTGAGAAGGGGCCCCAGCATCTTGGCACATTCGATCCTGTTCTCACCTTGAGGGGCGTGGCCCAAGCCTACCGGATTTAGCAGCTCACAGAGCTGGGGGCATTGCAGCCTCCTGCCAGCCCAGCCCAGGTAGCTTTGCTGCCAGTGATGTCCGTTCACCTTGAAGGTTGACCTTCCATTCCTGGGGTCCCATCTGGCTGTGCTCCTTACCTGCTGGGTGACCGCGGCCTGGTGAAGATGCTTCCCGTGGCGCTGCTTCTGGCTTGGAGCTCCAGAGAGCAGTGGGTGAGTGAGTGGTGTCTCAGCTCCACGCTTGCCCGTCCTCTGCCTTTCCCTTTCTTGGCTGCTCTTGCTAACAGGTGCCGCCTGCCCTGCGCTGTCCCTGGTTCCCTCTCTCCTCCAGCAGTAGCAGGAGGCAGCCGAGTCTCAGTATAATATAAGGCAGTGTGTCTTTACTGCTTCTTTTTAAACAACAAAAATCAAATTGCTTCCCAGTCTTCCTTGGCGGCTGATGCCAGCATGTTTACATTAAGGCATCTGCGGGGGTCCCCCAGGTTGTGGCTGCGAGAGTTTTCTGCTTATTTGTTGTGCTTCTCACTTTGTCTAATTTCCCAATACAGTGAAGTCTTCGAGTTTTTTTTTTTTTAATTATTATTTTTTCTCGAAAGGTGTGAGGGAGGAAAGGGAACCAGTGCCGGAAGGAGCCCCTTAGCCAGGTTGCAGCCCAATTAGAACACTGCTCAGCTTTGAGGAGCTGGAATGCCTGCCAACGGAGACTCCTGTTCGAGCCCTAATTACCGCTTGATGGAATGAATAAAGACTGTTTTTTTCCTACGTTTTACTTACAGAGTTGCTGATGTGGTGAACGCAGGGAAGAAATGTCTCTTTCCTTTGAGAGATTAAAAGCTGAGTGCCTCAGTAACCCAACCAAGTTGCTGTCACAGCGACTCTTTCTCTCCTGCACTGGCCTAGCAGTTTGAACCATCTGGAGACAGAAGGAAGGCTCCCCCGGACCCTTTCTGTACTACCCGCTTTATCGGAGTCAGGGTGGGAAACACCTTACCACCTTGACCATCTAGTCTGGCTGATTAAGAAAGAACATTTATTGAGCATCTGCTGTTATTGGATCTTCCTGTCACCGTACTGGTGTCCTCATGGCGACATGGCTACTTTGCTCAATGGGGCAGCGTGTCTGAGAGTTGGTAAATGTTTTGTCTAAGGTCTCACAGCTGGCAGGTAGAGAAGAGCAGTTTGAACCCAGCCTTCTGATGCTGAGGCAGGTCTTTCCTTGGCAGCCCTGGGGACATCTTAGAGACCTGCTTGGTCTACCCAAGCTTGGAGGATGCAACCACTTATTTGCCTTAATGATTAATGGCATAGAGAACGTAGTCGTTAGTTTCTGCGGCATAGGGAACCACCCAGGAACTTGATGGTGTAAAAACACACTTGACTGTTTTTTATGGCCCTGAGTTAGCTAAATGGCTCTAGTGGTCTAGACTGGATTGGCTGGGGATGGCTACCTTGGGATGACCTCATGTGGTTTCATCTGGGTAAGGGCCTGTCATCTTCCAGGAGGCTGACTGCAACTTGGTCCTTATCTTCCACACATCTCATATTACATATGGTTGTTCCTTGTTCCTCATGAATGTGCTTCTGATGGCTAAACTCTGTCTCATTCTTTTGTGGTGGGAGATCTTCTTAGCTCAAAAAGAAGGCTGGCATTATTTTATTGAATTAATGTTCTCATTAAGTGTATATAACATATTTTGGTCATTGCCCCCCCCTCCTCCTCCCACTTCACGGACCTCCCCCGTCTCCTGGCTCGTTCCCCTTCTAGTTTTACATCTTTTTGTTTATTTGTTTGTTTTTGTTGTTTTGAGACAGGGTTTTTCTGTGTAACAGCCTTGGCTGTCCTGGAACTCACTCTGTAGACCAGGCTGGCTTTGAACTCACAGAGATCCCCGTGCCTCTGCCTCCCGAGTGCTGGGATTAAAGGCTTGTGCCGCCGCCGCCGCCGCCGCCGCCGCCGCCGCCGCCGCCACCACCACCTGCTGTTTTATGACTTTTTGAAAACTATGACCCAGTGATTTTTTTAAGACTGATTTATTTTTATATCCATGCTGTTTTACCTGTGTGTGTGTGTGTGTATGTACCTTGTCTGTGTCTGGTGCCTATGAAGAGAGAAGAGAGTGTCATATACTCTGGAACTGGAGTTGCAGTTGCTTATAGGAGCATGGGTAAGGGTTATTTCAGGAGCATGGGCACATTACTAGTGACTTCTGAAAAAAGTCTTTTCATCCTTGAAAAACCATTACCCCAATGCAGACTTACATCTATCCTCTATTTCATGTCTGTGAATGTCTGAGGGGGTCAAAGGAAATGCCATGCCCAGATCCAAGGATGGGATGATAGGCTTCTGCCGTTGGGAGGACTCAGAAGCTCCATACCACAGGGGAGTACCTATGTTGGAAGACTTTATTCTGTAAACCAAGGGCTGGCATATCTTCTATCTACACAGGAAGTCACTAAGCCTGGTCCAGATCGATGTCTCAAGTGGTTTGAATTTTTTGCTTTTTGTTTGTTTTATAACAGGCATAGAATGAAAAAAAAAAAATCAAAACTTCCTTTGGCAATCTCTCCAGGTTCTCATCACCAGCCATTATCTTTGATGATTCTTATTGCCTAGGACCAGCTGCTTCAGGTGCCTGAGAGATGATGTGTGGAGTTGGTGGTGGGGAAGGGCCCTGCCTGCTTCAAGGATAGCCTCAGGGATTAAGGAGGGGCAGCTTGGACTGGAGACCTTTTCCCATGACCACAGTGCTCTAGATTCTCTGCTTAAATCTACTGTGGTTTTTCCACAACCTAGGGAATGCTTACCAAAGAGCTGTAGGCCTTTATAGTTGTATGGAAGCCCAGGCCAGTGATGGAGGCTGACCAGCTTGCTGGTTCTAGCTCAGGTTCTATATTCCCAGCCCCCACCCTCTCCTTGTGCTACTAAAACCCCAAGTAATAGATCTTTAAAGCAGTTACTCTTGGAATCAGGGTTTTGGGTCAGCCTGACCCAGGATACCTGCCCTGGATTTTCTTGGGTTATAGGCCCTCTGGCCTAGAATCTAGGTGGCTCTGGATCCTTCCTTCCCACAAGAAGAGCAAAGAGTGATAGGTGATCGAGACATCTGGAACCTCTGACCCCCCCTCACACCCCTTGTACCCCCTTAAGTGATGTACCCTTGAAGCAGGCTGGACACAGTACTTTGGAACCTTGGCCAGGGGCCCAGGACCCAGGACCCAAAGGACAGGGCTGTTATTTATCTGCTGGGTTAGGTCCTCATCACTGTGGTCTTGAGCAGGGCCTGACTCAGGCGATGTGTTCCAGAAGTGACCTTGCCCTCTGACCTCTGTGCAGGGGTAAAGACCTCTGCTGGAATGGCGGGAGTGGGGTGGATGGGTAGTACTGGCAACTCAGGTTCAGATGTGAGTGGGAGAAATGAGGCCCTCACTGTGGAGGCCCTAGAGCCTGTGTCCTTTACCCTTAGATAAATAAGCCCTGCACTTTGCTTCAACTCCCCAGTGGGAACTGTGCGCCCCCCCCTCTCGCAAAGTCAGCCTTTCAACCCGGCTGACTCTGGCTGCACTGTCAGCCTTTACAGTCCCATTACATCAAGAAGTAAAAAAAAGTAAAAGGGCTTTATGAGGCTTTTTGTTTTCCCTTTCCTATTCAGTCTTAAAGGGATCCCCCCCCCGCCCCCAAATTAAACAAACGTTACCTTCAGCTTTGTTGCCTGTGTGGCAGTCTTCTAGAAGGATTGCCTCAGGCGAACCCAGAGCAAGTGGGGTTTCCCAGTCTCAGGGCCACCTGGAGAGGCCACCTGCTTCCCTTCGCTCCCTGATCAGAGGTGCCAGTCCTGGCTTTTTGCCTGGGTTCAGAGCTGCAGAATACAGACCCCATTCAGCAGCGGGGAGCCAAGGTTTCGGGGCTGCCCCCACCCCAGGGACTCCAAGGACTCTGGGCACTCAGACGCTTCCAAGTAGCAGGCAGAGTGCTGTCTAGACAGTGAAATGAAGGAGGCTGTGCCTTGCTTCTCAGCTTCAAAGAGGTCAGTGACCCTTACAAATCTGAGAGCTCTTGAGACCCAGTCCAGCCCCCTCAATTTAGACAAAAAGAAAGTGAGTCCAAATGGGGCGAGTGACTTGAATCAAGTCACACAACATGTTAGTGACTTCTTGTTTAAAGACAAAACCTCCAGTAACAAGGAGGGGACAATAACAAGGAGAGGAATACGCCTCTGTTTGCAAGTCATTTGCAAGCAGCTTGACTCTTGATTGTAGCTTTGTTTGTGCGTGCGTGCTTTGTGTGTGTTTATGTATTTAAAGTTGGACTTACTCCCAGAAATAAGGTGACTGAGATGATGAGCAAAATAAATAAGAAATAAACAGATTCAATCTCTGTGTGTGTGGGGGACCGGGGAGGGGGCACAGAAAGTAAAACGTGACCGAGTTGGGGCTCAGAACCACAGGCTAGCACAGTGAAGGCCTGACTATGTATGTGCTCCCTGGCTACCTTAATGAGACAGGAAAAGAATGGCATTTCACACTAAAAAGCTGTGGGGGGGGGGGTTGGGGGGGTGGGGGTGTGGGTGGGGGGGGGGGGACTGGTTTCTTACCTGGTACCATATGGCTTGGGACTTGCCCTTCTCTTTGAACAGGGGACTTGGAGGATTGAGATGGAAACTTCATGGCCCGGCTTTCCCTCCATTTCGTTACTTCTTTATCCATCTGTTCCTTCTGCAATGCTGGTTGGTGTGTTAATTGCTTTTCTTATTGTTGTGACCAAATACATGACGAGAAGCAACCTAAGGAAAGAAGGAAGGGTCTATTTTGGTTGTTAGTTCAAGAGGATATTGTCCTCACGGGAAAGACATGGCTGGCAGGAGCATGGGGTGGCTGGTCACATTGTCTTCCTAGTCAGGAAGCATGGTGGTCGGGGCTAGAAGTGAGGCCAGGCTAAGAAGCTATAGTTTTTACTGCCTGGGCCAGTGTCTGTCAGTCAATAAACATAACCTACAGGACTTGATTAGTACCAGTGGCTCCTCACAGGCCAGCATCCGGTTCAGGATGCACTGGGTCCTGTATGGCAATGGATAGTGGGCAGTACAGGGACCACTTGATGAGGAAGATGCTGGCTTAGCATCTCATAGGTTTTCCCATAGGCCAGTCTCATTGTGGCCCTTTTGGGTTGGACATTGGTTTACACATCCGTTTTGCAGACGTGTAAACCAGCTCAGAGAAGTAAAAGAGCAAGGGGCTGGAGATATGCCGCATGGGCAAGAGAGCTTGCTCAAGCATGAGAACCTGAGTTCAAATCCCCAGGATCTTCATGAAAAGCCAGGCATGGCTATGTGTGCACAACCCCAGCATTGTAGGATAGAAACAGGCAGATGCTGAGAGCTCAGGATCCAGTCAGTCTAGCCAAAACAGTGGGCTTCTGGTTTAGTGAGAGACCCTGCCTGGATCCAAAGAATCAATGAGGCAGACAGCAATAGAGGAAGATGTGGGATGCCCTTCTCTGGCGTCCACATGGTTGACAGGGTGCATGCACTAGAATACTCAAATGCGTGCAACACACACACACACACACACACACACACACACACACACACACAGGTGGGAGAGAGAATGAACAAGCTTTACGGTTGACAGAGAAGGTGGTGAACCTAGGACTATCCAGCCCAGAGCCCCCATAGTCCTGGTTGAAGGCATGGTGACATAGTAGTGTCATTGCGTTTCCTAACCAACTACCTCATTGTTGGTGTCTTACTGACATGTGAATATATCCACTGTGGTTAATGCTGGCTCTTACAACTGAGGCCTGAAAATAGACAAGGAGGGGCTGGAAGGCTGGGTCTGGTTTTTCCCATGGGGAATCAGCAGGGCTGAGGTCACTGTCAGATAGGCTGAGAGCCACTGGCAGATGTGCCCCCTGCAGAAATGCTTTTTGATTTGCTTGGAAATGACTGAATGCCTGTAGACAGGGCAGGCATTTCCAGCTGTGCCACAGACCCACTGTCCCACTGTCCCAGACTTTGTAGGTCCTACTTATTTTCTGACTGTCTGAGAGCACAGTTCTGCCCATCTCTCCTCAATTCTGTGTACAGTGACATCAGGTTGCGTGAGTGTAATTGACCATTTTGGGGTCTTCACACCATGGAAATCAGTAGACACTGTATCCAGGTCTTTTTATTTAATTTAGTTGCTTTAGTTTTTGAGTTCTCATTTACCTGCATTCAGCTGCCTTGGGGCTTCCTTTCAGCTCTCCTTCTAAAGACCTCTTCAATTTGTCTGAGCCATGTTCACCGAGACTGGTTTATTTAATTCCATTTCATTTACGTCTCATGACATTGACCTTGTCACTAAGATAAAGGAACTCGAGCTGATGGGTGGAACACTGAGTGTGGGTTCAAAGATGTGCCCTCTGCTTCAGAGCCCATTGCCTTTTGACAGATCAGCTCCTTGGTTTCCAGTTGGGCAGGAGTCACCCTCCAGGGCATGTTAGCAAGATCTTTAGTTTTTTTTTTTTTTGTGTGTGTGTGTATGTGTATGTATGTATGTGTGTATGTATGTGCGTACATGCCACAAGTCAGCCTCAAGTGTCATTC
>CABHPH010162087.1:13254-42076 GCA_902168325.1 Peromyscus nudipes | reverse complement strand
GAGAGAGAGAGAGAGAGAGAGAGAGAGAGAACGCTTGTATGCATGCAGGTGTCTGAGTAATCCAGAAGAGGATCTCGGATGACCTAGAACTGGAGTCACAGACAGTTGTGAGCTGCCTTATATGGGTGCTGGGAACCAAACCTAGGGCCTCTTCAAGAGCAGCCAGTGCTCTTAACCACTGAGTCATCTCTCCAACCCCTAAATAAGCAGCTTTGAAAACTAAAGACAAAGACCTTTGAAAGCAGCTAGAGGCTGACCAGCACAAAGAAATAACCAGCCCAGTGATGGTGAAGTCTTCCTGGAGGGCAGGCTAACTGCCTTTATAAATGAGTCTTGGGGGGCATTTCTCTAGGCTCCATTTCCTCTCTTGCTTGAAAATGGGCTCCGAGAGGGTATTTCATCTCCAATATCAGTGATGTTCATTCCCTTCATCTCTAGACTCACAGCTCCTGTTTTCTAGACTCATCTATTTGTGTGAACAGAAGTGCCCTGGAGTCGGTGAAAATTTTCAGTTCTATTCCCAGTCCACATCCCAGGTACAAGATGTTGTTGTCCCTTCAAAATTCATCTGCTCAGCCCTGGTGCCACTGTGCTGGTATAAGGAGCAGAGCTGTTGGGAGGTGACCAGGTCAGCAGAGTGGAGTCATCTTGGATAAATCTGGATCTCCATGAGAAGAGGCTCAGAGAGCTAGCTATACAGTGAGAATACAGTGAGAATACAGCTACCCACAGCCTACAAAAGAACCCTCATAGCAGTCCAAGTGCTGGTGAGCAGAAGCTTGCTCTCTGCAGGGAGGGAGGGGACAAGGCTCTGGTGAAACGATGGGCTGCTCACAAACATTGCAGTGAGAACAGAGGAAGAGCTAAAATGCCCAAGTCTAGAATGCTGAGGAAGGTGCATGTGAGCTGTAGCTGGGTGTGAGGTAACCAACCAAGACAACTATTTTTGAGGCGAGATCTCTCATTGCAGCCCCGACTGTCTTGGAACATACAGAGATCCACCTGCTGGGATTGAAGGTATGTCCCCCTATGCCTAGATTGAAAAAAAACAAAACAAAGTAATTCTTTATACGTCATATAACTGGAGATTTCATGGGAGGGGGATGAGATGCTCATCTGAGGCCATGCAGGGCCACAGTCACTTACAACAGTGGAGTCCAAGCCAGCACAGCAGACTGGGTTCTACCAGAACACGCCCTGGCTTACAGGGGTCTTAATAATAGGGAATTAATGAAGTGCATCTGGGTTTTGATATGACTCAAGTTTGCTAAGAAGCAAGTGTCAAAAATACAATGGAGCATGGTTCTTCATTTTCTTAGTCTTGAGTGAGACTAACAGTTGGATTTTCTTACTCATTGTGTGTGTTTGTGGTGAACCTAAGACCCAATGCATGCTAGGCAAATTCTCTACCAATGAGCTATAACCATGTCCTTCTTTTTACCTTTTATTTTGAGACAGAGTTTCACTAAGTTGCCAAGGCTGGCCTTGAACTCACGCTGAAGCCCAGGCTAGCCGTGATCTATATCAACCCTTCTGCCTTAGCTTTCTGATTCACTGGGATTCACAAGCCAACTAGGTTTCCCTATTCCTCCTGTTCCTTCCTAAAATGCAGACTTGTAAGGATGTCAATCTTGAAGACACAAACTGACCAATAGAGAAGACAGCTCAGACAAAGGGAACAAGTACAGAATCCAAGATCAAAGAGGAAGACAATGTACAGAATTATATGTCCATTCAAATATATACTAACATGACTTATCTATGTAAGACATGGCTGGGACACTGAAGAAACCATACAACGATGTTTGGCATCACCACCACCCCCCCATGCACTTTAGATTAAGGATGACAATATGAGGAAATGGAAAGAAGAAATTATAAAATTTTAAACAATTACAAATGAAATTCAAGGATTTGGGGGGCCAAGGAGAGCAGGGATCCTGCTCTCTCTCTGCCTTCCCCACTCATCTTTTCCCACCCAGTCATCTGCACGACAGCCTAGAATTGGGTGGATAGTTAGGAGATGAGTACATTGGCATGGCCCTTCCCCTGACATGAGCATCAGTAAACCTGCCAGTCATGCTAACGCACATTGGGATCTGTGCAGTGAAAGGGTGAGAGAGACCACAGCAGCATCTAGCTTTCTTGAGCAGTTCTCACCCTGGCTCTCCCTGCCATTAACTAAAAGGTGGCATTCAGTAAGATCCAGGACAAATTGCTGATAGCTAGATTAAAGATTTGGGCCACCAAAACCACCTTGTCTTGCATTTGTTCATCAGTTGGCCCTAGAGTAGAGCTGGGTGAGCGATCCCCAGAAAAATCGAGTTCTCCCTCTTTCTTCCCTAAGCCCTCTTCCCAGCCTCCACTGCAGTGAGTCCTCTTCCAAGAGCCCGCTGCTGCAGCTGTGCAGTCTCTAAGCCCTCGAGACCTTTTCTCCTTGCTCCCTAACAATATGCCTAGCATCTGATTACATCCGAAGCAGCCTCCATATGGGCATGACTGAACCTGTTGCCTCAAGCCCATCCACTCTGATGCCAGAGCAGCTTGGCAGCAGCCAGGACCAAACTGTAGGCCCAGGAAACAGGGTGGCGTCAAGAAACTTCCATGGCTATCTTCTTCAGCCCCACCCCCATTCCAGGAAGACTACCATACACACACACACACACACACACACACACACACACACACACACACACACACACACGAGATTCTGTTGCCTGAATGTATGACCCTCAAATCCCAGACTTTCTCTCTCCCTTTGTATTACATATGTTCCTAGTTTTACAGAGTGGAGGATTGGCCATGGGCCTTCCTCATTTTTGGTTTTATGATGAACAGCATAGTTATAGCAGGTGTAGGATTTTTGAGTCAGAATTAGCTTATGCACATTTCATTCTGTTTTAGAATCCAGAGAAGCTAAATGACCCTACCAAGGCTATATACATCTGTACTGCTAAGACTGAGTGGAACTAGAGCTCAAATATTTTGACTCCTAAACCAGTGCTCTTTCCACTAACCCATAATACTTTCAAAAGCAACACACTGGAAGAGAGAAGGTATCCATTATTCATGAATAATGTCCATCAAACTTTATAACCCTTGATAACCAGGACAAACTTTTAGAGGTAGTTGGCAAAGAAGGTTATGGAGGGCACTGTAGGCAAGCAAATCCCTTTCCTTTCTGAAACATCTTTTTTTTAACTACCTCTCCCCATGATACAGCACAGAGCCCTAAGGGGCAATACCCTTAAATGCACAGAGAGTGTGTCTCTCTCATTCTGTCTTTCCCAACATGTCATCTCAGCCGTGGGACACTGAAACTGCCACACTGCTCAAAGACTCAAGACTGTCCAAGGAATTTCTCCTCCAAAAGCAGAACTCACATCTTACGTTTCTCACCATGGAAAAAGTCGCAGCAGTACCGGGTCCCGATCTTTTCTATTTCTGGGTCCCTACCTGGGTTCCAGTGAAGGTATACAAGTTTCAGTGTAACCAAAGAAATGACCTCAGAGAGCCTGCCCAGCTGGCAAGCTGAGCTCTGACTAGGTTCCTATTCCCTGCCTAAAATACATAAAAATCCAGTCTGGGTGGGAGAAGGGGCTCACGGTACCCTGCAAGCTTGCCGGTGGCAAGGGAGGGCTTTCTATGGTGCAGAGCCTGTGGGGTGGGGGTGTGCCACCAGTCACTAGGTTCTTGTCCTGTACTTGGCAACTGCTGCTCCTCCATGGCCTTGGCCATGTTGTGATCTCCCGAGTCAAAGCACATTCCCCCTTTCTGGAGTTTCTTCATGAGGGGGTTGGAGCCTCCAGGCTTTTGTCCTAGGCTTGGCTGTTTGGCCTTCTAGCTCTGCCTCCTCAGCTCTCTCAGGGAGAATACCTTCTTTTTCCTGTGAGGACTGTTTCTCCTTGCCAATCTCCTCTGCAGAGCACTCTTGTTATTTCTAGGGCACGGTAGGACCAGGACTATGGAGTCAGCTGAGAAGGGGAGGGGTAGAGGACGTGGGGACAGTCTTAGCTGCTGCTTCCACTCTTGTCACTGTGGTGGCTCAGCCCCCCATTGTCTTTCCTCATATCTTTGCTTCTAATGCAGCTAATTTCAACAGACCAAGATATCTTCAAACAAGATTCCTCCACCTAGGAGACCATTCCAGACCACCCCAGAGACAAGGAGCTAAACAGGATGTAACCAAGAACAGCTTCTTTTGGTGGCCACCAAGAACAAAGAGCGCTTAGTGCAATTAACAGCAGACACCTGCAAGGCCAGAGGGGAGTAACTCCAGCCAAGAGACGAACAGCTAGCAGACAGTCAAGGCCAACAGCTAATGAAGTCATACTTGGAGATGGACAGGGTTGGGTACCAAGCAGCCCTACCTGGGTGGATAGTTTAGAAACATGACTCAGGTTCGTCCCCCTGGTTGGTGGGAGATGCGTCGAGTGTGTGGACCCTCTGTTGGCTTGGCCCAGAAGAATGAACCAATCTCAAAGTTTCTACTATGGCCCCTATAAAAGCCCCCGGGCACAGAAGCTCAATGGTTGTGTCCATCTCCCTTTCTCAGGAGTTCCTCTCACTTTCCCTTAAGTTCTCACCTTTGTTCAGTTCTCACTTCCTGTGATTGTCCTTAATAAAGCCTGCTTCCGCTTGGCCTCAGTCTCCATTGGTGTGAGACAGTGAACTTGAAGCCACTGTCTCAGGTCAACCTTGGATAACTTGAGCATTCGGCGTCCTAGGTCCTCAGGTTCTGCGCAACGGTGCCGTGAAAGGACCCATCTTACTAAAAGACCTGGTATCCCTGGCACTCTGATTCTGCATTTCTAGCCTCCAGAGGTAACTGTCTATGGTGGTCGGAATGAGAATGCCCCGCCCCTCACAGAGGTTCATATATTTGCATGCTTAGTCCCCAGTTGAAATGTTTGGAAGTGTGGCCTCGTTGGAACAGGTGTGTCCTTGGAGGAGGTGTGTCACTGGGAGTGGGCTTTGAGCTTTCAAAAGCCCATTCCAGGCCCAGAGTGTGTGTATGTATGTCTGTCTGTCTGTCTGTCTCTGCTGCCTGTGGATTAGGATGAAAACCCCTTAGCTACTGTGTTTCCGGTGTCATGCCCGTCTGCTTCCTGCCATGATGATCATGGACTGACCCTCTGAAACTGTAAGCAAGTCCCCAATTAAATGCTTTGTCAATGAGAGTTGCCATGGTCATGGTGTCCCTTCCCAGCAGGAGCAGAGTAACTAAGATATTGTCTGTTGTTGGGAAGCCACGCATTCTGTGGTGCCATTGTGAAGCAGCCCAAAGACTGGGACACCAGGCCCTGTCTTCCTTATCTCAGAAAGTGATGTCATTATTCATCTGCTCAGCTGAGAGTCCAGCTGGTAGCCAAGGACTCATTAGATTCTTTCTACCACTCCAATGGCCAGTCATGGTCAAGTCCTGAAGGCTAATTAGCAAATGAAGATCATTTAATACTTTAAAGACCAGATGAAGATCATTTAAATACATCTGTGCTCTTCTCAGAGAGAGGCTGTATCACATGGTGGTTAAAATGGGGACTGAAGCCAGACTTCCTTGGTCCGAATCCTACCAGCAGTGTCTCTTTTTACTAATGTTGAACAGTCATTTCCTTCACTGAAGCATTCCTGCCTGGAGCAACTTAGAAGATCAGGAATATGAAGGAAAAGTTCTCATTAGTTATGAGAGCATTACTGCAGCGTGAGTCTGCTCCTTCTGTTACCTCTTCTGTGTTTATCTGCTTGCCTCTGTGTATGTGTGTGTGTGTGTGTGTGTGTGTGTGTGTGTGTACTCGTGCATGTACACATTTGTAAAGGTGCACAGTTTTCTGTGTTTATCTGCTTGCCTCCTCTGTGTGTGTGTGTGTGTGTGTGTGTGTGTGTAGATGTTTATGTTCACATTTGCACAGGTGCACATACACATGTGTGTGGAAGCCAGAGGTTGATATTAGGCTTGTTCCTCTGTCACTCCACACTTTATTTGTGAGGTGACAATTCTTTGCTAATCCTGGAGCTCACAGATTGGCTCCACTGGTTGGCTGGAAAGCTCTTCGGATCTATCCATCTCCACCTCCTCAGCTCTACATGTGTGGCCACACCTGGCTTTTTATGTGGGTGCTGGGGATCTGAATGTGGGGATCATTATGATTGCTTGGCAAGCACTTCCCCCACTGAACTATCTCCCTGGCCCCATGTGAAAGAGTTATTTTAAAATGAAGTTAATAAGTGAGCTACAACTGAATGTGATAGGTTTCTGTCCACCTGTAGGGTGACCCTGACTTAGGATGTTCCACTTTATAATTGTATGACAGGGATGCATCCATTTAGTGGAAACAGCCTGTGAATTGAATTTGGATCTTTCTGTGGGCTGGTGGTAGGCAGCACAACGTTCTCTGGTGGTCACAGGAGAACAGATATGCCAGCATTCCCTGTCGCTGCCTTGAGTACAATAGACTGGGGGGCGGCGCTTAGTTGCCATTTTAGAGGTGTGATGGGGCTGTATCATGATGATCTCATCTAAGTCAAGAACCACGTTCATTCCCAAAGTCCCTGACATCTTCCTGGAGGCTCTGGTGTCCATCTGAGTTAGTATGTTCTAGCTGTGGGCTATAAGGTCAAACACTGAATCAGTGAGTGCTGAGCTGTTGCTTTGCAGGGGAGGGAGCAAGGACCCAGTGAGTTTCTGGTTACACTTTGGGCCCTGTGAAAACCAAGCACTCCCTCTCCTGTGAGCTACAGCATCTCCGCCCCAGTAGTAGCTTTGTAGTTAAGATGCTGTTTGTCTTATCTGGGCTCATTGTTAGCATCCTTCGAAAACAAACGGACATCATCAGCACTGAAGATTGAATTTTCCACATAACTGTTGTCCCGTCTAATTCTTACTGGGTTTTTAGCTACAATTTTTTCCATCGATATCCTCAGTTTTACTTATCCTTTCAGTCACATGATGAAGTGGAAGCCTTAAAATAAACACACACACACACACATCACCTTGGGAATCTGAGAACCATGGATTTGGTTTCTTTTCTCACATGTATTTTGGTTTGCACTTTCTTCTAAAACAAATTATAAAGTGATGCTGGAGAGATGCTCAGTGGTTAAGTGCACATAATGCTCTTGCTGAGGACCCGAGTTCAGTTCCCAACACCCATATCGGGTAGTTCACCAACACCTGTACCTCCAACTCTATGGACCTGAAACCCATTTCTGCATTCCAAGGGTACCTGCAAACACACACACACACACACACACCCCCCTCACATACAAACATAATTTTAAAAGAATAATAAAAATATTTTTGAAATATTTTAAAGTATGTACCTGAAAGTTTTCCTTGCACATATCTGTGTGATATAAAGTGATATAAGGGCTTCCCCCGCCCTCCCAGTGCTGAAGGTGGAACCCTTGCACATGCAAGGTGAACACTCCACCACCCAGCTACTTCCCCAGGCCTGTGTTTCCTGACAGGGTCTCACTATCAGCTCAGTCTGGCCTCAGACATCTGACACCCCTGCTCAGCCTTCTAAAGCGCTGGATTGCAGGTGTGAGGCACCATGCCCAGGCTGATGTTAGGATTTTGAACAGAATGTAAGATGATTAAATTGAGCTAATTGGCCCATCTATCACCTCAAATATTTGACAATTTTTAGGAAGAATATTGAGGTTTATTTTTTTTAGTGACACTAGACTTTCTGGCACTGGGGGCTGGCCGGATGAAGGCTGCCAAACCAGCGAGAACTGACTCCTGCAAGTTGTCTTTGGACCTCCACACACACAGCTTGGCACATGCTTGCATGCACTAAATAAATACATGTAAAAAATTTTAAAGCAAAGTATGACACCCAATTCTTCACTGTGCTGAACAGGAGATATAAAAATCAAATTTATTCTTCCTATATATCAGGATGTGTCCCTTGGATTATCCCCTCTCCAGTCCCCCCAGCCCCTTCCTCACTGGTAACCATCATTCTGTTTTGGGCCTCTATGATTTCAGCTGCCTTGGAGTATATGCATACGTGAGAACACGTGGTATTTGTCTTTGGTGTCTGACTGACTTCACATCTCATATGGTTCTCCAGGGCAGTCCTTGATGCAAATGACATAAGTCACTTCCTTTTCAGAGGAACAATAGTCCATCGTGTGAATGGGCCACTTTTTCTGTATCTGTTCATGTGCTGATGGACATTCAATTTCCGATTTGTCTGCTGTGAATTCTGCTGCAGAGAACAGTGCTCTGGAAATGTCAGCTGAACATTCTGATTTCAAGTCTTCAGGTAAATACTAAGAAGTGGGGGTTTGACTCAGGATAGTTCTATTTTTAGCTTTTTTTTTTTTTTTGAGGAACTTCCATCCAGTGTTTCATGGTGGCTGTCCTAGTACAAATTTTTACTAACAGCGTGGAAGGAAGTGCCCCATTTCCTTCACATTCTCGCCAGCACCTGTTATCTTTCCGCAACAAAACAAAACAGGAAACACGTTGCCGTGAGGAGAACCTGAGACCGGGCAGCCACTAGTGAGAGTGGGAAGACAACAGTGTGGCCAAAGTGTCTGTCAATCAGGCAGTTTACCTGAAAGGTGACCACAGAATTCCTATCCAGCCCAGGAATTCCACTGCTGAGGACAGGAAACGTGTGTTCAAACAAGAGCTTGTAGACCGTTCCTGGAAATAATATTAACGGTAGCCAACAACCGGAACCAGTTCAAATGTCTATCAGTGAACGAATAAACAAATGTCTACACACAATAAGATATTCAGCATAGAAAGGAATGAAATCCTGATAGGCACTCAGACTTGGAAGGACCTTGAAATCATTGCATTAATGAAAGACGCCAGACAGTCACCTATCATACAATTCCATTTCCATGAAATGCCAGGATGGACAGATCCATAGGAATGTGAAGCAGATTTGTGCCTCCCAGGGCCCAGGGAAGGACAGTGAGCACTGACTGCTCAATAAATATGGGGTTTCCTCGTATGGTAACAAAAATATCTTGGGGAAAGATACTATATTTTTAGGAAAACGGATGGATCCAGAAACATAGTGAGGTAACTGAGACTCAGACAGACAATCCTGTATGTTTCTCTCATCTGCGGACCTTAGCTGTTAATTTATGTATGTGTTTGTTTATGTGGAAGTGAGTGTGGGCAGAGGCTGGGAAATTAGAAAGGGCCATGAGAGGGGGAAGTGGATGTTAAGGGAAGGAGGATGGAGGGTAGGGGAGCAAGCTGGATATGAAAAGGGAAGGGAGAAAGCTGGGTAGTGGTGGCTCACTCCTTTAATCCCAGCACTCTGGAGGCAGAGGCAGGCTGATCTCTGTGAGTTCGAGGCCAGCCTGGTCTACAGAGTGACTTCCAGGACAGCCAGGGCTACGACAGAGAGACCCTGTCTCAAAAAAACAAAACTAAACTAAACTAAAAAAAAAGAAAAGAAAAGAAAAGAAAATGGAAGGGGGAATTCTAAGGCAAAAGGGCACAGCAGTGGGGAGGGAGGTTCGGGAGAGTGGAGAAGGGGTCAACCAAAATAAAGTATGCTTGAGAATGGCATAATGGAACCTATTACTTTGTGTGTTAATTCAGAAACCAATTCTTTTAAAAAGCAAAAGATAAGCCTTGGGTTTAGACAGAGAAATGCTTACAAAACACCATGAGCAGACTAAGCCAGACTTCAGGGATGTGTACTTCACAGATCCATGACAACAACCTTATTGTTTTATCAAGGGAAAGAAAAAAATCAGCAATATTGAAAATTGAGAAGGTATGTTGTAAAGACTGTGAGGTCCCTTCTTAAAAATTTTTTTTTTGTTGCATTTGATTTATTTGTCCTGTGTGGGGAGGTCTGAGGACTGGCAGGAAGCAGTTCTTTGTACAATGTAGGGCCTAGGAAGTGAGCTCAGGTCATCATCAGGCTGGGTGGCTTTCACCTGCTGAGCCGTCTTGCTGGCCCATGTGAAGTCATTTTTAACAGGCTGTCAGTTGCGTGTGAGTATGCATGGGATCAAACGCTGACCACTGGACAGGGACAACTCACAGAGGAGGAACAAGGGGCAGTGTTTTGGGAACTCTGGAGCAGCTCCTGCTGGGCAGTGTCTTTTTCTACTGCTACAGCTCAGTCTAGAATGTCCTCAAATGCTTGTGTGTTCAAAGGCTTGGTGATCCTCAGCTTGGAAAGCGTGGAACCCTTCAAGAGTCAGAAGCCAGAAGGCTTCATGAGGGCTACCTACAAAAGGGAATACAGGGCCCCAACCTTGTTTTCTACCTTTTCCCAGCTGCCACAAGTTCACAGGGTTTCCTCTGTCGTGCACACCCACTGTGATATACTGAGCTACCACAAACCAGAAGCAACAGGGACTAAGACCTCTGAGGAAATGGCAAAATAAAACTTTCTTTTTTCTGTGTGCATATTTGTATGTAGGCGTGTATGCATGTGTACATGTTCGTGTGAGTGCATGTGGTGTGTGTGTGTGTGTGTGTGTGCATGTGCACAGGGGCACATGTGTGTACATGTGTCTAGGGGGCCAGAGGACAACCTAGAATGTCATTGCCCAAACATTTGTCCATCTTGTTTTTTGTGACTGGGTCTCTCACTGGCCAATGTGGCTGTGCTTCCTGGTGGTCAGTGAGCTCCCAGGAATCCACCTGTCTCTGCTTCCGTGCAGCTGGATTGCAAACATGTCACCAAGCCTGTTTTAGTTTTTTTTTTTTTTTAATGTGAGTTTTGGGAGTTGAACTCAGATCCTCAAGCGCTTTACTGACTGAGTTATCTCCCCAGTCCCAACCCTTGTATCTTTATCTATTGATTTCCTTATCTCAAGCATTTATGACAGTAATGAGAAGCTAACTAACACAGAGGTTCACACTGGTCAGCTTCTGTGACTCAGGGGACCAAGGGTGACAAGTGTCAGTGCGGGACAGAGTCAGGAAATGGCAGGCACCCAGATCATGTCAGAAGATGCCCGGCCTGAGGCCAGCTTACCTGAACTTGGTCCGAGTGCGCTATCCCCGTGCATGTCTTTCTTCTAAGCTGCAGCTGCTTCTCCAGCTTCCTCCTCTGCGTCTTTTCTATCCAGAGGTCATCCAAGCTGAAGCGTGAGTGCCGAGGGGCCCTCGTGAGCTGTGAGGGGACCTCTCTGGGGACTTGCTCTGTGGAGTTGGAGGGTAGGGTCCATGTCACTACTTCAGTGACAGACACCAGCCGCTGAGGAGGCTCCGTGTAAGAAGTTTCCTGATCACAGGAACAACTGGATTTCTCGTCTGGAGATTTTTCCTGGGCGATGTAGCTCTGGAGAACAGAGACGATGTCAGAGATCGCAGCAAGGGTCAGTCAACTGGGGATGCTGCTCTTCCCCTGGAATCTTTCAGATATAATGCGTTGTTTTGACTTATTTTCAAAGTAAAGGTTATGATGAGATACTTCATTCACAGTCATTTTGAAAAGTATTAAGATTAGACACAAAAATAAATCTTGTTCCTGTTTTAATGTCTACTTGCAAGTCCATTTCAAACAAGAAAGGCTTCTGATTTGATCCAAGATACTTGGTACCTAACGGACTTGGCATGCCCATTAGAAATAACTTGTGTGTGTGCTGACACACACGGGCATGTGAATGTGGAGGTCAGAGGTCAACTTCAGGGGTCACTCCCTAGAAGTGGTCACTTCGTTTTCTGATAACAGGGCCTATTGCTGGAACCTGGGGCTCACTGATTAATCTGGGCTGGCCGGCCAGCAAGTCCACTTCCCTGGTGTTGAGAGTACACGTGCATTTCACCAAGTACAGGTTTTTGTGTGGGGGGGTTCTGGAGACTGAATTCAAGTCCTCATGCTTGTGACAAGAGCACTTTCTCAACTGAGCCATCTCTGCATGCCGGAGCTCTGGCTCAAGCCGAGCACATTCCAGGCACAGTTCTCACCTCCCAGCCACTCTCGCAGTCTCAGTTTGGGGCTAGCATTTAGGCATCGCAGCCTCAAAAGAAAACCCATCCGCAACAGAGGAATAGTTGGAATTTGTGTTCACATCTCCACCATCTGTTCTTTGAAATCAACCCATGACCACTGGCAGAAGAAACTCTTTTATTCTCATGTTCATAAAAATGAACCATTAAAAAAAAACTCAATCAAAAACTCCCTATAATTGGAGTTACCCTACACAGGGGTTTATACTTCTCCCAGAAGCCGTAGATTGCCAAATACAAAGCCATGTATCAGATGAAGGTTGCCTCCCCTCAAGTTGTTAGAGGTGTCCATAGACCTCCAAACAACGTAGGCTATCAACATGGCTCTTTGTTGCCCTCTTGATGTTGAGACCCTGTTGCTGAAGATACCACACAGACTGGTCACAGTATACGTGGAGTAGTCAAGTTGGTACTGACCAGAGGCTCCCTTCCTGCTGAGCCCCACCCCTAGCTGAGGACCTATGGACAGCAGATGACTTCCAAGGGAGAGAGACTCCGTTTTCTTCAAGGGTGTGGCCCTTGACAGGTTGATCACACTCCTATGGATGGACCCACACCTGGGAGTATCTGAGCAGCACAAATGGGATTCTTTGGATTATTGAAAGAAAAGAAGAAGATGAAGTTGAGAGGGATGTGGAGGTGGGGGGGAGGATCTGGGAGGAGGGGATGAATATGAGGAAAATACACTGTATCAAATTCTCGGGGCTGGAGAGATGGCTCAGTGGTTAAGAGCACCGACTGCTCTTCCAGAGGTCTGAGTTCAATTCCCAGCAACCACATGGTGGCTCACAACCATCTATAATGAGATCTGGTGCCCTCTTCTGGCCTGCAAGGACACATGCAGGCAGAATACTGTATATATAATAAAAAAAATTCTCAATGAATTAATGAAATATATCTTGAATTACATGGAAATTAAAGAAAAAAAACTTCATCTATGGGCCTGGAGAGATACTTAAGAACACTTACTGCTTTTGCAGAGGCCAAATTTGGTTGCTAGCACCCACACTGGGTGGCTCTCACAACTGCCTTTAACTCCAGCTCTAGGGGGTCCAGCAATCTCTTATGGACTCACACATGCACACCCACACATGTATATACATAATTTAAAACTTTTAAAAACCATCCAGTTAACTGCCTCAACTCCAGTTTCTGCTGGATGTTGGGAACACTCAGTTTGATGATGTCAGGATGAGGGGGCGCTATGCTCTGCCCAGGACTCTTTTTTTTTTTTCCTACGGGGGAAATAAACTTTATTATTTTAATTAGTTATTTGGGAATCTTCTACAACATATTTTTATCAAATTCATCCCCCTTTGCACAGTTCTTCCCCAATCTATCCTCCTCCTCCTCACTCTGCTTTGTGTCCTTGTCCTTTTTTGACCATCAAGGCCAATTTGTGCTTCCCAAGTATTCTTTTTTTTTGAATTTATTTTATTTTATTTTACAATATAATTCAACTTTACTTATCAGCCATAGATTTCCCTGTTCTCCCTCCTCCCGCCCCGCCCCCTCTCCCCGGCCCACCCCCCATTTCCATCTCTTCCAGGGCAAAGACTCCCCCGAGGATTGAGATCAACCTGGTGGACTCAGTCCAGGCAGGTCTAGTCCCCTCCTCCCAGGCTAAGCCAAGCATCTCTGCTAAGCCCCAGGTTTCAAACAACCAATTCATGCACTGAGCACAGGACCCGGTCCAACTGCCTGGACTGCCCAGGACTCTTGAAGGGGAGCTCCAGCTGGCTGCCTTAAGGAGTCTCTTCAGTTGGTTTCAGCTGGATGTTTTAAGTTCCTGACTTGATGATGTTACTTTTCTGCTGATATTTGTAAAAATCTGGGCAAATACAGTAGACATTCCTTCTCCAGAGATATTGAATTATGTTTGATTGTGAAGCAAAAGTTATTATACTAAGAGAGCTCTCATTGTACATGAAGGACTTATTTCAGGCATTTAGAACAGAAGCAAGGGTGACTGAAGGGATTTCAATGAGGCAAAGTTTCTTTGCCTCACATCACTTGGTGAAATGCCTATACTAGGAGACCAGTCGACTGGCAAAATGTATGTATACAACGTAATGCCTGGAGCTGTCCTTTAAAAATCAAATATACTACATATATGTAAAATTGAACTCTGAAAAATATTCAGGTGGCCCATAGACCTTCAGAAGAGACCAGAGGAGTGATACACAGAAGAAGTAAAGTGGAGACATAAGCTATAGTCCATGAATATTTTAATTTGTGTGTGGTGTGTGCATACGTGGTACATATACACATGTGTAAGTGTGTGGACCTCCTCCAACAAGACCACCACACCTGCTCATCCTTCTCAAATACTTCCACTCCCTGGGAGGTTTTTTTTTTTTCAGAGTTTAGGACTTTTAATTTGTCCTAAAGTCACTGAAGCAAAAATCATGATAAACATTCTTTTACAACCCCCAACGCAAAAAAATAGATGGGCCTATAGGGACCATTCTTATTCAAACCATCGTAGATATACATGCAAAACCCTTTAAATACTAGCTAAGGTAATTTAACAGTGTATTAAGAACTATATGCCACAGTTAAATGGGATCTATTCAGTATTCAAAGGGAAGGTCAGTATATAAAAAATCAGAATGGTACATAGGTCAAAGAAAAATCACATGAATATATCAATAGAGGAAAACTAACAAAAAACAATACCTACTCAAGTTTGAAAAGAAAACTATTAATGAACTAGGAAAAGAGGGGTGGTCCTTAACCAAGATGAAGGATATCTACAAAATCCTTTGGCAAACATGGCTGGTCTTGAAAAACTGGCTGCTTTTCTGCTATGACTAGGGACAAACCTTCTTGCTTCAACCACTGTTCCTAACACAGAATTGACCCTTCTAGCCATTGACATAAATAAGAAAAAGAAATAAAAAGGAAATCTGTCTCTTTTGTGGATGACATGAGGTACAAGTTGAACATACAGATCTGTTACCTTTCTATATATCAGCAATTAATATACATAACCCAAAATTTAAGATATAATGCCAATCACTTCAAAATTATGAAACACATATGAATAAATCAAACTAAACTTTTCTAAAATTAAGAACTACAAGACACTGAAATATCAGAGAAGATCTGAATACGTGGAGACACTGTTTTATCAATTAGAAAATTCAGCGTAGTAAAGACTCTGTTATGTCCCAACTCACACACTGCTTAATTCCATTCCTACCAAAGTCTGAGCAAAGCCATTTGCAGATGAAGTTAAGATTTTCTAAACTTTATATGGAAATGCAAAGGAACTAGAATAAAGTAATTTTGAGAAAGAGGAAGTGTGAGCAACCAACTTACTGGGTTTTAAGACATTATTTAATGACGGTCACTAGGATACTGTGGAATTGGGGACATGATGGACACAGATCAATGCAACAGAATAAAGACATATGAGTGTAGCCTCATAAGTACTATTCAAGACCTGTAGGTAATGTTGCAACATTTCAGTGTTGGAGCAACTGACTACCCACAGGCAGAGAAAGGAACTTCTTCCTGAATCTCAAACCTTAACAAAATTTTCTCAAAATACAGAAATCAGTATAGAGGTTCCTCAAGAAACCAAAAATAGCCCTATCCTACTATATGACCAGAAAGATTCCAAGCCAACATGTCACAGAGACAGACACCTGCGCATCAATGTTTATTGAAGCACTCTTCACAAAAGCCAAATCAGGGACCAAACTCTGTCCATCAACAGAGGAGTGGATAAAGAAAATGTGGTGTGCATGCACAATGGAATTAAGTCAAGACAGACAACAGTTATGTATTTTCTCTCCTCTGTGGGTCTAGATTTTGTACAGGTTTATAAAATCACATATGACAGATGACATGAAGGTAGAAGTAAAACTGTTTAGGGGACAGAGGGGGCTAATGGGGGGAGACAAGGGAGGGGGGGATAGCCGGGCATGGACGGTGCTACATGCTCAAGGTACATTATGTACTTGCATAAAGACTGTTTAGGTAACCCAGTACAATAAAACACAAACCTAAAAAGTAATAATAAACTTCAATGTGAGAACGGAAGGAAGATGGTTAAAAAAAAAAAACATTTGGGGGGTCTCAGGGGTGGTTAAGAATCCTAAGACATTACACTAAGAACATGACCTAGTTTACATGATTGCATCAAAAACTAAGGTTGGATTGCCTCAAAATGAAAAGATTTTAGCTGTTTTTTTCACCCCTGGCTTGCTTTTTTTTTTTTCAATGGGTTTAATTGAAATAAAATGAAGTTACTTTCCCCCTTTTCTGAAAAGCTCTGTTTGTAAGAGATCCTGTTAGGAAGACAACATGACCAGTTGCAGACAGAGAGAAACAGTCGGAAATCACATATAAGACTTGAATCAAATATCAGCATTTTAGAAACTCAACTGTCTAAACAATAACAATGAGACTAGAAAATGGGCAAAACACATGCGGACATATTTCTCTCAAGAAGGTAGATGTAGCTGAATGTGGTGGTGTAAGCCTTTAACCCAACACTTGGGAGGCAGAGTCAGGCAGATCTCTGAGTTTGAGGTCAGCCTTGTCTACAGAGCAGATCCAGAGCAGCTAGAACTATACAAAGAAACTCTGTTTCCAAAAATAAAAAGACAAACAAAACAACAACAAAAAGAAAGTAGATGTATGGTAAATAAGAGAGAGAGGAAAAAAAAGTTCAGCAGCCTAGCCCTGGTGACAGGCACATGAAGATCAAAATGAAGCACCCCTGCATGGTGATTACAATGGCATGGTGATTGACTTCACACAGTGACAAGAACAAGGACAACAGCATTTCCCGTTCATTGGTGGCGATATTGTGAGATGTCACAGCCCCACCGTCAGGTCACACAGGCAGGGAACATGCCTCTCTGACAACATACCTTCCAGGCAGCAAAGCCCCAACCCCAGAAGGTCACAGGCAGGGCAAAATGATACACATCTCCACGCCAGGCCCGGAGGCAGACTGACCACTGTCATGTAGAGTAAGCCACACACTGACTAATTCCATCATTCCCCCTCCAGATGTCCCTGAGCTAGAAATGTCACTGGAACCCTCCAAACACCTGACTCAGTCCGGAACCACAAACCATACTGTCCTTTATTCTAATTTGATGGTCGCCTGACCCTGAACCCACTTCCTATAGCACAGTGACCCCTCCCTCCTCCCTCACAAGGGACTGTCTAAGAACAGGCTTCGCTCTCCCCGGAGGGAGGGGCTGAAGCTTTACCTCAGTCCCTCTGCCCATCTGCATGGTCATAACAAACCTCTTGTCCGCAGGAGGATCAGACCCTAAGCCTCTCTCAGGCCTTGTTGCTACCCTCAAAAACCCAACACCTAACAGTTTAGCAAATCTTTTCTTCTTTTCAACTGTTTGTGGTGTACATGCATGTATGTACATATGCATGCATGTTCGTGTGTAGGTGCACATATATGTGGGGTTGCGTGTGAAGGGCTGAACTGATGTTGGGAGTCACCCTTGGTCACTCTCGAATCACCTTATTCGTGTTCTTTTTCTTAGTGCGGGTCTCTCATTTAAACCCAGAGCGTGTGGATTCAGCTAGTCTTTATAATTGAGTTTGCTCCAGAGGTCCCCTGTCTCTGCCTTCTTCCAAGGCTGGAATTTCAAGTGGGCCACCACACCTGTTTGGCCTGTCCATGGTTTCTGGTGATTCAAACTCTAGTCTTTATGTTTGCACTTGAACCGGTCTGCCATCTCCCTGGAAGTTTCTCAAAATCTAAATACGTGCTTGTCCTGTGACCTGACAAGCACACCACTGAGCTTTCAACCTGAAAATGAAAATATGTGTCCACCAGAGTGCTGTGCATAAATGCTTACAGAACTTTTACTTGTGATGTCCCAAATCTGAAAGCAGCCCAAATGTCTTTTAGTAGATGAGTGGTTAAGGATAAAATGTTACTTAGCCATAAAAAGGGATTATTGGTAAATGCAACAATTTAGGCAGATTTCAAAGGACTTGTGCTGAGTACAAGAAGCCAGTCTCAAAAAGTAATGTTTTTGAAATTTAACCATAGTCTAGTGCTTGAAAGGAGTTCAGCCAGGGTCGTGAGGATATGAGTATAAAGGAGTTTAGCCCAAGGCAAGGAATGTGTGTGTCTTGCTTATGATAGTCCTTACATGACTCTGTCCATGGTATAGAACAGAAACTGCAGAAAAACAGATTGAACACCCCTCATATGAAACCAAACATCCCAAAAGATACAAAACCTGAAAGATCCGAGTCCTGATGGCAAAGTCTGTATCTGACCACAGGAAGTCACAACACAAAGGAGCACAAACAAATGAATGACCTCCAGGCTGTGTGAGTCGGCCATGACACCAGCTTTCTGTGTTTAAGATTCATTTTATTGTATTTATGTGTGTTTATACACGTCCATGCAGGTGCCCTTGGAGGGCAGCTGAGGGCTTTGGATCCCCGCAAAGTTATAGGTGGTTGTGAACCTCCTGAGGGTTCTGGGAACTGAACACCAGTCCTATGCCAGAGCAGCAAGTGCTCTTAACCACTGAGACATCTCACTGGCCCAGCCTTGAATTTAAGCTTGGGTGTCATCCTCAAGCTGTCTTATTTATGTATATGGCAAAATTCTAAAACTACGAAGGTAATTGAACCTTGACATAATTTTTGTATTCTTACTGTTGACTTTTCAACCTTATTTGTGTGGTGTGGTATTGTTCTGTTGTTGGACACATGGGGTTTAAACCACCTTCCAGATTCTGTGTTCTTGTGTTTTGTTTTCCCTGAAGGTTTATAATGTTGTATTATACTTGGAATTTGAGATTAGTGAATTAAGTTTACTAACTCTGTCTTTTAGTACTTGAAAGTTTTTCAGTTTTACTGTAAATCTAATACAAGGGTGTGTGTGTGTGTGTGTGTGTGTGTGTGTGTGTGTGTTAAGGATGTAGCTCAGTTGGTAGAGTGCTTGCCTGGCATGCATGAAGCCCTGGGTTCAATGCTCAGCACCCAGTAAAACCGGACATGGTGGTTCATGTAATCTTAATACTTGGGATGAGGGCAGAAGGATCAGAAGCTAAAGGCCATCCTTGGCAACACAGCAAGTCCACGGCCAGCCTGAGCTACATGAGACTTCGTGTCAACACACCAGATCTAAAGGGCAGGGGAGATGGTTCAGTGGGTTGAGGTGCTTGCAGCCACGCCTGACCACCTGAATTCAATACCTGAACACTGGGGAAGGAGAGAGCTGATTGTCCTTCGATCTGAAGCATGCCCTGCTACACACACACACACACACACACACACACACACACACACACACAAACACACACACGACATACACACAGACACAGACATAGAGACACACACAGAGACACATACACAGATACATAGACACACAGACACACATACACAGACACACAAGTCATACATAGACATACACACACAGATACACACACATACACAGACACACACAGAGACATACACAGACACACACACACTAAATAAATAAATAAATACATTTAAAAAACCTTGACAACACTAACTCAAGGGATCACCCCTCCACTTGCCTTAAGAGGTAAAGAAAGAGTTGTTGCCACCAACAGCTCACTTACCTCACTCCCAGGAAGGTCCCTAAGGAAGGGTGCTGTGCCCAGGCCGTGGTGACACTGGCATGTGTTTGTGCTGTCTTCCTTCTGGTCGTTCTGGTTTAGAGTTTGCAGAGAGAGTACGAGGCTTGCCCTGGTCTTGCTCTTGGGCCGCTTGGAGACGTCTGTACATCGGTTGGCATCCCTGTAGCTTCTAAGCGAGACCATGGAGACGGCGCTCGTCCTGCTCCCAAGGCAGAGATCTACCCTCTGAGCCCCAGGCATGGGGCTGGTGGGCTTGGGGCTCGTGGGTCTACAAGGCATGCCTTGGTGTTCATAGGCCAAGTGGCAGGCAGAACTGCAGGGGAGTGTACAACCGATGTCAATGTGCTGGGCTCCAGAGCTGGTGGGGGAAGCCAGCCAGGACGGCTCTGGGAAGATCCCAGAAGACAGGTACCTGCTGCTTTCCTGGGTAGCAGTGCGTTTAATGGTCGGTTCGCTTCTCCTCCTGTGTTCCGGAGAAGCTAGACAGCTGGAGGGCGGAGTTGCAGGAGACTGTAGGGGTGTCCAGGACTCCACACACACACGACTGTCGGTGCTAACTGTCCACTCTTCACAGTGGCCTCTGGTTGCTGGTGGGGAAGAGCAGAGGGGTTCAGGAAAGTCTGGTCCTGGAACCCCACTCACTAACGAGGGCCTTTTGGAGCCTTCCACATCTTTGATTCTCAGAAACGTGCGCCAAGAGCCCTGGCCCCGCCTGCGCTTCTCTTTCTCGCCTTTGACAGAGCCAGCATTCATTTTCTCTATAGCTTTGGCCTCAAAAAAGTTGGTAAAGGTCTTATGGGCTAAGGCCAGCCTTGCCCTGATCTTGCTCTCCGTTGTTTTCAGTCTCTTGATATTGCAACTTTCTGGGGAAGGTCCTTCACCACCGAGGCTCCCTGATCTCCCCACTTGAGTCTCTTGGTGTGTACCAACAGAATGGGCCTCCAGAGGCATGCTCTGGTGCACGTGGTGCAGAGGCAGCTCTACCTGGCCGGCTGCAAACCATGGACTCTGGGGCACACCTTCCTCAGGACTGGGGCAAGCTGGGTTCATGCCCTCTGAGGTCCAGGCCTGGCTGCAGGGTGTGTCCCCTCCGGGGCTCTCCTCAGACCAGGACCGGTCAGTCCTTAAAGGGGTCATCTGGAGAAAGGCAGGGTGCTGCTCTGACTCCTGTGCACTCTGCTGAAGCCGGCCGCAGGGTCCCTGGAACTGCCTCATTGTGACTTGGGCTGAAGCCAAGTCTCCTGAATGGGGGACCTCTACCTCACCAGCCCATGCACCGGAGACTTCTGCGTCCTCCGCAGCCTCTGTAGCACACTCTCCTTGTTTGAGTTCTGGGCTGGGCGACTCCTGGTTCCCCTCGGGGTGGATGCCCAAGCCCGAGTGTACACACTCCGACCCCAGGCTCGAGGTTTCCCCGAGCATCTCCTCCAGTGTCTCCTCTGAGCTCAGCGTGTCACATGAGGCAGCCCTAGGGACCAGAGCTCTCACAAGCTCCATGCCTCGGGTCAGCAGCTGAGGAGCCCCATCACCCGGCCCTGCTGCGGGGCATCCTGGCAGCTCACACTCACCGCAGCACATTGGCATATCTGAGGCCCTGGGAGACTCACAAGCTGTGGTGCCTGTGCCTTGTGGAGATTCGCGTCTTTCCTCCGGGAAATCACAGGACTGTGATTTTTGACCACAGCGGGCCTTCCTTGTAGAGGTCTGCTTGTGTTCCTGCTTTACTGCTATCATAATGAGTCTGCAGCTGTGCTTAGAGGCCCCATGGACTTTGGGCACCTGCTGCTGGCCAGAAGTGAAAGGCTCCCTGCCATCCCCGGTTCCCTGTGCACACTCATTCCCAGGGCTGCAGTAGGATATTTCCACAGTTGGGAAATCCAAAAGACTCTGCAAGGCATTTCCCCTGCACGGGAGGTCTAGAACCACTGCGTCGGCTGCTTCTGGAGGATCAATTACACTTGGTCTCAGGGTGGTCTTTGGGGCATAGGTACTATCCCTCACTTCTGAGGAACCCAGGAACCCTTTGTTCCACACAGGCATCTCACTGTGGCTGCCGCAATGTGGGAAGGGGGAGGCCCTATCCGGCGGCTTTCTCTCCTCATTGAGAACTCGCTTTGATGAGCAGGTCTTGGTCTGGTTTCCTGTCTTGGCAAGGATGTTTTGCAGGCACCTTTGTTTACTGATAGCATCATCAGGCTGGACACCTTCGGGCTCCTCAAGTCTGCTTTCTGGGCTCTGTCCTGGCTTGCTTTCAGCGGGTCCAGGCACTTCCTCTTGGCTGCCAAGCTTCAGCAATTCTGAAGTAAGGTGGGAAGGGTCTGGGCATGACCTAGAAGCCTGTTCTACCTGGTTTTCCAGTGGGAGACCTACACAGGGTGTGTCTTGAGATGTCCTTTTAATGTTACAATCACTAGGCTTGTGCTCTTCCTGCAAAGGAGGGACCCTGCTTGGAGAAGTGGAAAGTAAATAAGACCGCTGGGTGGGCTCAGGGGAAAGAGTTTTAGGAATGATTGGGTGGTCCCGTTCTACTTCTGTCCCTTCCTCCCTCAAGTAGGACCCAAACGTCACACATTTCCGCTTCAAAGGCTCCTTAAGGCAGCCCAAAGGAAATGCTGCTATAGAATGAGCCCTAACCAGGCTCTTCACACGCTGGCAGAGGTATCTTTGGGGTGTCTTGCCATTGGCACCAAGATTTTCTGGGACGCTATGATGACATTTGATGTCTACAAGGCAAGGTGTGTTCAGTCGTGGTTGGCAGGCTACATCCAAGCAAGAATGAACCCAAAGTAAGTCCGTGCCCACTGCAGGCCTGGGGGCAGGCCCCTTCTTTGTCCTGATCCACAGAGGGAAGTCATTGTCCTGTGGGCCTATGTGAGGTAGCTCTGCTGCCCCAGCCCTAGAGTGGATGTGTGGCCAGCTCTGACCTAGTTCACAGTGTTGGAGAAAGCAGGGCCAGACCACGGGGACATCCAGATAGCCCCCAGATCTGGCCTTTTGCAGCTGGGGACTGCTGCTGCTGCTGGTGGTGGTGGCCCTCTGGGAGAAGGACTCAGCCTCAGGCACAGACTTCTGCACCAAGCTGGTCACACAGTCACAGAGACTCTCTTCATTCCGTTTTTCAGCAGCGGCAGCAGCTGACGTGTGCAGTTTGCTTTGGTGAGACTCTTCCTTCAAGCCTGAGAGTAAATCCAGCTCTTCCTCTGTATGGAGCCCTTCAACACAAGCCAAATGCTGCCCTTGAGGAAATCTAGCTGCTGAGCCACCAGGGCATCCCCAGCCTGCTTCTCTATCTGCAGAGGGGCCACATGGAGAGGGGCAGACTCCATCCACGAGGTCACCAGGCAGGGACTCTACCTCAGAAGCGCTTTCAAAGGGGTCTGTTTTTGTGTCTGATCGACTTTCACTCTTGTGGGATAGTGTCTCAAAATCCTCAGGGTCTATTTCCTGGTGCCCTTCCTGGTCCTCTGGGTCTGCAGGGGGTGGGTGGAGCTGGTTATCTTCCTCACTCCCACCTTCACCTGGAGGAGGCGCATCTGACTCTGCAGTCTAGAAGGACAAGAAGAGAAGAATCAGAGAAAAGCCCCCCAGGACTTCGGCACACACATTTACACCATCGTGCGTGTCTAGAAGGAAATATCCTTCATCATCTCCCACATAGCCCCAGGAAGGAAGGGAAGCATAAAGTGGGACCTTGTGTTAACACAGGAAAGAAGCATAAAGGGCTGAGGAGAGGGCTCGGTGAGCAGAGCTTCCTATGCAAGCCTGGCAACCCCTAGTCTGGATCTCTGGGACTGATATAAAAGCCAGGTGCAGTAGCTCAAAACTGTCATCCCAGCATGCCTATGACAAGGTAGGAGGCAGAGGCAGGGGAATAGCTAGAAGCTCAAAGTCTAGCTAGCTTGGTGTAGGCAGCAATTAATAAGAGAGACCTGATCTCAAAGAAGGTGGAAATTGAGAACTGACATCCAAGGTTGTCCTCCGACTTCCTCACGCATACTGTGGTACACACATACCCTGGCCCCAAACACGAACACACAAATACACAAACATGAACAATCACTGTGAGCACACACACACTAACATACAAATACAAACATGAACATACACACTTAACACACACATACACATATAAATCTCTCTCACATATACTCTAACGCATACACACACTCACGTTCACACAGACACACAAACACGCATCTAGGAATACATAAACATATATACAATCACACACATATACACACTAATGCATACACACACCTATATGCACACGCACACACAAAGATGAGAAAAGAAAAAGTAAACAAGGAATGAAGCCACACCTGAACTATGGGGAGAAAATGTCGTACAAGTTAAAACAAAGCCATCCAAAGGCAGCGCAGGCCGTGAGGGCATTCGCAGCTGAAGTAAGCAAGAGCATGCTGTATGAGTCACGGTGAGAAGCACCCTTCCGTGTGGGGTATCCAGCAAGAAGAAACAGAATAATACATGTCTAGCCCTGGTTCTGTTGGTTCTTGTGGAGCCTGGTGGCTTATAGCAAATGCTTTTACATTTAGAATTGTTTCTTAGGTTCGCATAGCTAGAGGGGGAAAAAGAAAACAAAAGAAGCCTTGAGAATGACTGAGACTACAGACATGGGATGTTGTGTATGCTCAAGGCAACTTTGAGAACAAGAAGAAAGAGAACTTGGCAGAAGTGGCAGAACCACCCCCCACCCCCACACACACCCCCATCTCTCATTCATGTGTTTGTGTGTGTGTGCTACATCTGGGATCCACATGTAGGTGTCATTGCTTGGCTTTTTGTTTGAGGCAGGGTCTCTTCACCTAGGACTTCACCCGTGAACATCCGTGGATCTGCTTGTCTCTGCCCACTACACTTGGCTTTATGTGTGTGTGTGTGTGTGTGTGTGTGTGTGTGTGTGTGTGTGTGTGTTTGTGTGTGTGTGTGTGGTTCTGGAGAATCAAATTCAGGCCCTAATGTTTACAAAGGAAGCACTTTGCCAACTAAACCATCTTCCCGGCTCTCTAGTTACACCCCCACCCTCCCTTTAAAGACAAGGTCTCATTATATAGCCTTGGCTGGTTTGGAACTTGCTATGTGCCTCAAACACAGAGATCCCCCTGCCTCTGCCTCCAGTGAGTGATAAGACTAAAGACATGTGCCACCATGCCCAGCTTTTACACTTCTTAATCCACTCTCTAAGTCATGAATTCCTGTGCATCCATTTATAGGGTACAGATATGAGTTGTGAAAAAGGAATCCACCTACAAAGATCTATTTCCCCCTAAAAATCCCTGTCCCTTCCCAGCCAATATTCTCCCCCTCTCAGTCCTTCCGAGGGCCAGGGATCTGATTTCTGTGAGTCTTGATTAATCTGCCCTGGAGTTTGACATGGACAGATTCTGTAATATATCTTTTGGGGGCCTGGCTTCTTTCCCTCAGGCGGGCAGCCTGTATCAAGCGTATCCAACCTGCAGCCTGAGGGCTGCACATGGCCCACAATAGCTACGAATGCAGCCTAACACAGAACTGTAGAATTACCTAAAACACGAGATTTGTGTATGTGATTTTTGAAAAATGTAACTGGACTCCCTCGTTCTCAAGCATAACTTTGTAGATGGCATCATAGAGGAATGTCCTAACCTTAGACATGCCCGCTAGTGTGTCAGAGTACATGCAGTAGCCCCAACGGGTGAGGGTACACTGGACTCGGCACCCAGCCATCAAAGTTTCCATCATTTCCCCAGGCCATGAGTGGCATAGGCACTTGTTCCTGAATCTAGTCAGGACTCCTCAAATTCTGCACCCTGCCCAAGCACGGTTTTCCCCAGGACGTGTGTGTGTGTGTGTGTGTGTGTGTGTGTGTGTGTGTGTGTACCTGTGCACCTGCATGTGGAGGTCAGAGGTCATCCTCAGATGCCTTTCCTCTAGCACCTCCTACCCCTTTAGACAAAAGCTCTCTCACCGGCCTTGGCCTTACTGATTCAGCTAGTGTGGCTGTCCAGCAGATGCCTGTTTCTGCCTTGGCACTGTTGGGATTGTAACTTCAGGCACCATGCCCAATTCTTTATGGGCATTGGATTTGATCTCAGGCCATCAGCAGCACTTTACCAATGAAGCTATCTTCCAGCCCCTGAAGATAGATTTTTAAGATAATTCCACCTGGGGCTGAGGAGACGGCCATGGAGACCTGAGTCTGGGTCCCCGGCACTCACATAAAAGAGACTCAGGGAGAGACCTCATCTCAAAGGAGTAGGGCACAGGCCAATAGAATAGGACACTAGACATCCTCATCTGGCTTCCACACATGCACACTCACACACAAACACACATACACACACACACACACGTAAAATAAAATACATCCATCTGTTGCAATTTATACACTTTTCTATAAATATGTATAAACCACTTCACACTTCTCAGCATAAGTTAATTAATAGTAAAATCATAGAAATAAAAATCACAAAATAAAAACTATTGGCTTTCATATTAATTCTAGGCTATGACCTAGGAATGATTGGAAGTCCACTTTAGAGGCAAGGAATATTCTTTTGACTGTGAGGCTCAGAATGTTCTAGATGGGGGAGAGGATCAGATTCAGATGGTCTTTAAAAGGCAGGCTCTCCACTTTCTCTTGGGCAGTGTACTGCCTCAGACACTAAGGCCAGAGTTTGCCTTTTCTCCTTGAATGAATGCTGAGCTCTCGTGAGTATTTGCAGAGCTGAGCCGAGAACATGATTTCACGGAGGTAAGAGTGATTGTTGGGGGAGAGCGGGGATGGGGACTCCAGCCCTCCCCCTCCCTCACCTCAGCTTCTTCATAGCACCTCTCTCCAGATGGCACTGGAGACACACCTCCCTTCACCGGAAATGAATCTCACCACATCTCTCCTCATCTCAACTCAAAATACGGTGACTTTTAATCTCCACACTTCCTCATCTACCACTTCCTCTTTTTAAAAATGTTTTAGATACAATATTCCCTCTAAACGGCAATTTCAGCTTTATGTACAGGTGATGTGTATGGGTGCTTGGGATTGAAACTCACGACCTCTTGCTCGAGGGGCAAGAGCTCTTAACCACAGAGTCTTCTCCCCACCCCTACAATCCAGGAGCTATAACATGAAATATTTCAATAAACTCGGTAATCCTAATTTTTTTCCTAATTCCCGTTATGATGTCCTATTTGACCCAAGGTTTATTAGAAGAAAATTTTAGTAGTCTTTTTTGGTTTCTGGTTTTTATTTAATTACCCTGTGGTCTGAGATGTTGCCTGTATGATACACATATTCTGAAATGAGTTGAAACCAGTTCTACCGCATGGTGTCAGGCCTAATGTCATAAAGGCCCAGAGGGGTTTGAGGAGAATGACTTGTGTAGTAGTTCACTGCAGCGCTTGCTAAACGCTCATTAGGGAAAGCCTGTTGGCTGTATGTAAATCCCTGGTGACTTGACTAGTTTCCCTCTGCTACGAAGAATGCTGAGTGAGGATCTGTCCATTTCCTCTTTCAACCCTGTCATCATCCATGTGCATACTGCAGCCTTACCTCAGTCAGTAGGGACCAGCTCAGCACAGTCACATCTTCCTGGGACCTTATTCTTTAGTATACTTTCTTGTCCTGATAGTGGCTTTTCCTTTAAAGGCTGCCTTCCCATACAGTAGTTGGCTTTCTACTTCCCTTAAGAATGTTTTTCATAATCACACACAGCTAGGTTTCCAAAATTCAACCTTTCAGTCACTTTTTAAAAAAGTATTTATTTACTTATTTTTATGTATGAGTGCTCTGTCTGTATGTGTGCCTGCATGACAGAAGACAGCGTCAGATCCCATTAGAAACGGTTGTGAGCCACCATGTGGGTGCTGGGAATCAACTCAGGACCTCTGGAAGAGCAGCCCGTGCTGTTAACCACTGAGCCATCTCTCCAGCCCCCATTTAATCACTTCTATGCAGAGTTTAGCCATGAGGATTTATTGTGATGACTGACATGTCTGGATCACAGTCTCTACCCCATTCCTGCTCTCTGAACCACATCTTTGTCTGTCCTAGGAACACAGAGTGGGCACTCAACAATGATGGGATAAAAGGTTGAGTTTTAAGGGATACCGTCCTTCATCTGATGTCTGAGTGCTTTGCAGCCATCTTGTTCTCGATGATTCTAGAATCACAAGTTCCTGCTCCTGCAGACATTGGGTTGCTTCCTGGTTTCTCAGTACAGGGTCAGCTTGCTGGAGCTAATGACCTTCATATCGCCAAGTCGAAAGCTTTTAGTTCTTTGCACTGTCTCTTCCTCTGTCTCTCTGTCTCTCTGTCTCTCTCTCTCTCTCTCTCTCTCTCTGTGTGTGTGTGTGTGTGTGTGTGTGTGTGTGTGTGTTGTATTTGGTGTATGTATTCATGGATGTGTGTGCATGTGTGAGAATATGCATGCACCTCTATGTGTAAAGGCCAGGCGTCCCGACACAGGTGTCTTTCTTTTTTCATGTTTCCACTTCTGTGTTGTTGTTGTTGTTTTGTTGTTGCTTTGGGGGTTTTTGTTTTGTTTTGTTTTGTTTTGTTGAGACAGGGTCTCCCTATGTAGTCCTGACTGTCCTGCAACTCATTATGTAGGCCAGACAACCCTCAAACTCAGAGAAATCCTCCTGCCTCTGCCTCCACCCTCATTTTTGAGATGAGATCTCTCACTGAACCGGGAACTCATAGATTCGGTAGCTGGTGGGTGAGCTACAGAGAGCCCACTGCTCTGCCTCCCCTGCACTGGAATTGTAGGCAAGGGCCTCCACACCCAGCTTTTGATGTGGGAGCTAGGGATTCGAACTCGGGTCCTGCTGCTGGCTCCGCAAACACTTTACAGACGGAGCCGTCCTCTCAGCCCTCCTTCCTCGTTTTAACCATTGATACGTAGTTGGTATAAGGAAACCACACAGATTGCACGTTTTAACCCTCACTTGTGAAGCTCCAGTTGATTAGTGCTGGTTGTTAATTGTTCCCTTTAGTTCCTCCGCGGCCCCTCCCTGAACGCCCCTGCTACCACCCCCAGATGTTCTTTATATGAATTCTGCCACCACGGGTTACTTGGTTGTATAGAAATGTTGTCTTGCAGCCCGCATTTGAGGGTGGGAGATGGGCTGGTCTTTCCCACTCAGCACAGATATCTTGAAATGCATCTGTGTTGTGACCCTGCTCAGTATTCTGTCCCTTTTATAGCCAATTCATTGACCCCCCCCCCCCCCCGTGTGTGTGTGTGTGTGTGTGTGTGTGTGT